>BLSH010015614.1:409701-424711 GCA_018402905.1 Glandirana rugosa
ACTGACAAGTGGATCGTCTGCCCAGTTGTTAGTTTAGTCCTGATCAGTGAGTGCTTTGCCGTGGTAACGGGCGATGGTAGTGGCCGTGGGTGGTACTTGAAAATGCGGACCTGCGGTATCGTAGGGGTAACAAGGGACAGTAGGACCCATACGGAACCGATGTCCGTGTATTAGGTGAGTAGTTGACCCGATTTCCTCTCTAAGTCAAGGTCAGTCGAATAACGAGGGTCGTGACAGATGTTTTCTCGAAGTCAGGGGAGAGGTGAAACAGAACAAACCTAAGACTACAGCTGGACCTTCGGGCAGTTAGACACGGACTCCATATGGTATGAAAGGACCTGCAGAAGTCATTCTTTCCCCGTCTTCGAGAGGGTGGAGTAGCCGGAATACTGACGGGGTAACTTGAAAACATGTGCCTGTAGCCAAGGCATACCCAGGATGACAGGGAACAATGGGGATGCTATGGCGTCCAGGCGTAAAAGTTCATGGTGGGTGCCGGTGATGGTAGCGGGCAATGGTGCCGTTTCGTGAGTGACTAGTCCTGATTTGATTGTTGACCCGTCTGCTAGGTGAACAGTCATTCTCTGAGTCTTTGGCTGAAGTGGAATCTGGTGCTTGATGACAAAGGACAGGTGCTTGATGACAAAGGACAGGTCAATGAAACAGCTACAGGCTCCGGAATCAATAATGGCGGGGACCAGGATATTCTTGTCTGGAAGCTGGAATGAGATAAGCACAGAGATCGGAGCAGGGTTGCCGGAACAGGTAGACACAGGATCAGATGTGACAGTCAGACACTTACGCAGCTTTGCTGGACAAGTCCTCACATAATGTCCCGGAGCCCCACAGTACATGCAAAGATTGTTCATCCGACGTCGCTGGCATTCTTCAGCTGAAAGGGAAGGACGGAGAAGGCCCAACTGCATGGGTTCAGAGACGTCAGGTGGAGAAGCCGCCGGAGATGGCACCACAGGAGTAGAGAAGACAGGGCCTCTAGGCAACATCCAAGTGGGACGAGATGTGCCTGCCTGACGTTCAGATCGCCTTTCCCTTAGACGTCGATCGATCTGGATTGACAGTTTAATCAGTGCATCTAAAGTTTGTGGAATTCCAACTCGTGCTAGTTCGTCTTTGAGGGGATCAGCGAGGCCTAGGCGGAACTGGTAGCATAGAGCAACATCGTTCCAGTTGGTATCGGAACTCCAACGCCTGAAATCAGAAACATAGTCCTCTGCTGCTCTACGCCCTTGCTGGAGAGCATGTAGGGCTGCTTCAGCTGTGGCCGACTGGTGTGGGTCTTCATACAGTTGTGACATATCTTGAAAGAAAGATGCCAGGTTCCCCAGAGATGCTGCTTTCTGTTCGAGGAGCCGATGAGCCCAGGACTGAGGTTCCCCTTGTAATAGAGAAATTACAAATCCCACCTTTGTTGCTTCCAGCGAGAACGTGCGGGGTTGTAGAGCAAAATACAGTTCGCATGCGTTGCGGAAGGAACGGAATTTGCTGCGTTCTCCGGAGAATTTGTCAGGTGGCGGAACTCTGGGTTTAGGGGGCAGCATGACTACGGTAGGTGAGGCTGCTGAACCGGAGGATACCGTGGACTGACTGGGGTTTGAAAGAGTTGGTGCTGAAAGTTTCTGTACTCGTTCCTCCAAGTGATGGTAGCCTTCCTGAAGATCTTTAACAGCTTGCGTAAGACCAGCAAGATGGTGGCAAAGTTCATCCATGGGAGAGGGTCCTGGCGCAGACTCGGACATGGCCGTTTGGTACTGTCACGTACCTGGTGGTGGAGTCTGCAATAGCCGAGGACAGCCTCTCTTACAACCCTGACTCAGGAGCCCCTGATATGGTAGACAGGAAGCTCAAGAGTGCAGGATGGCACGAGTGCTTGACTGGAACACAGGTGCGATGTCCGCTGGCAGGGCAGGTGATGCAGCGAGCTGGAGCAGAGGAGACACTCTGGAAAACAGCTGGCAATTCGCTCTGCGGGGCTGAACCAAGCGGATGATGCTGGACGAGAAGGCTGGAAAGCAGACTGGAACAAGCAGCAGCCAGGCCGAACAGGAACTGAGGGGTTCAGCAGAAGGATCGTCAGACAGGAGCCGGGTCGTCAACAGGCGGGCGGAGAGGTACCAAGGAGCAGGCAGAAGAATCGTCAGGGCAAGCCAAAGGTCAGGGCAGGCAGCAAGAGGCAGTGTCAGAATCAAGCCAGTAATCAAGGAGCAGGTAAAGCAGATGAACAGGTAACAGGATACACAGGAACGCTGTAGACCAAACGGCATTGATCTCCTGTCATTGTGCCGTTCAAATAGTCCTCTTGGCGCCAAGAATAATCACGAACGGGGGTGCGCGTTCGTGCCGTCCGTTCCTTCGTGCACGCGCCTGCGCACCGTGCTCCTTTGTACAGCAATACGGGTTCTTCTTCTTTCCTGACACACGAGTTGTATCCACACAAGTCTGACCATTGGAGGACAGGAAGACTGTACCCCCAGCACAGCCAGAAAACTGGCCTGGGGTGGATATGCTCTCATGCCTAGCATGGTCAGTTTGAAAAAGAAAAGCAGGGGGGGCAGGCAGAATCGTCAGGTATTTTACACAAATGAAGCAATGCAAAGATAATAGGTTTTGACATAAGTACATGGCACAACAGGCTAATATCAGGAATTTGAAATGTTGAGGTCACAAAGGGTTCTAGTCAATGCATTTAATGGAAGCATGTTATTGTGTGTTGCAATGCCCACACAAATGTACTACAACTAGAATGCACAGGTGTAAACTCAGCCTAGCATTTCATCTTCTAAAATAAACCCCTAATGTTTATCTCCACCATAACATTCAAAGAGAAACTCCAAGCAAATAGTTGAATGAAATCAATAAATGTTCATCTGCCAAAGTAATGCAGTGCAGAAAGACAGTCTTGTTATTTTAATACCGGAGTCACACTGCACATCAAAGATCAGTCTACTTCCTGATTCAACTTTACTAGTTCCTCGATAACCTCCCTGCTAATTGGGAAGAGGTGACGATACTAATCAATTGTCCAATGAGTGATGACATATAGTAGCAAGCTAAATTGACGGATTGGAAAATAAGCATGTCACAAATCTGGCTGCACTGAGTGGCAGATTTGTATAAATTACAAGACTAAAGAATAAAAATATTTTGTTCACATATGTATTTCAAATGTAAATGTAGCTGTTTGCCTACAGATCCACTTGAATGCCTGACATGTAAATGTGCTTCTATAATTTGCTTAGTAATATGTCAGTACTCTAAATACAGAATACATAAATACTGGACAAAAGAAATCTATGCATGTAGATTTTTGTTCTTAGTTCAAAAGATGTTAAACTTCCAACATAGAATTCTGACACTAGGGCCCAATTGTTTTTTGATCAAGACCTTTTAACTTAAAACTGACCAGCTTTGGCATTTCTTCTGTCTAAAATGTTCTCATGGCATGAGATCAATATGTCACAGGCACAGCAGATATTTCTAGAGCTCATAAAAGCAACAGGGAACAGAATAGGGAATGAATAAAAAATCTTTTTACAGTCCACTCTACAAAACACCTATACAAGTACAAAATAATTTGTTTTCATTTAATGGTAATATAGCAAAAGTTATTTGTAGGAAAGGGTAAACTGGAACCAAAAGCAGACATGGAAAGGTGATGTTCATTAATAAAGTATTAACTTAGAGGAAATATATTGGAGCAAAAACCTTGCCAAAAATCTTGAAAAAACTGTCTTGCGATCTGAAATGGGTTTCGGTTATTATACTCCGTATGCATAATGGCTTGGTTGCCCCTTCCTTTTGTAAGCAAGCAGCATGGAGAACGAACTGCAACTAAAACATTTCCAATGCACTGGATTGCTGCACTAAGAATAATGCTTTTGATGTGTCAGAGAACACAATGCATAAGCAAACCAGCACAGCCAAGATCTAAGATGCTTGGATTTTATCCTCTGTCGAGAACCTAGCAGGTTTGGGGAATGTTTTGTATGTCTGAGAAATAGCCCCAGTCCAAATTTGAGACAACAGTACCAGCCTTTCTTCTCATTCTTCCGTGTCAATGACTGAAAAATAATTTTTAGCAAAGCACGAAGCAGAATTTTACAGGGCCTCACCCCTAATAAAAACCTGATCTTGGGAGCAAAACAGCTCTGGAATGTGACAGAAATCACAGCTGCCAATTAAATTGTACTATAACCACTTCAGCCCTGGAAGGATTTACCCCCTTCCTGACCAGAGCACTTTTTGCGATTCGGCAATGCGTCAGTATAAATGACAATTGCGCGGTTCTGCGACGTTGTGCGCAAACAAAATTGATGTCCTTTTTCCCCACAAATAGAGCTTTCTTTTGGTGGTATTTGATCACCACTGTGGTTTTTATTTTTTGCGCTATAAACAAAAAAACAAAGCGTGACAATTTTGAAAAAAAAACAAACAATATTTTTTACTTTTTGCTATAATACATATCCAAAAAAAATATAAAAAACTTATTTGTTCATTAGTTTAGGCCAAAATATATTCTTCTACATATTTTTGGTAAATAAAATCGCAAAAAGCGTTTATTGATTGGTTTGCGCAAGTTATCACGCCTATAAACTGAGAATTGATTTATGGCGTTTTTATTATTTTTATCTTTTTTACTGGTAATGATTTTTATCGGGACTGCGATATTGCGGCAGACATATCAGACACTTTTGACCCTTTTTTGGGACCAGTGACATTTATACAGCGATCAGAGCTAAAATAGCCACTGATTACTGTATAAATGTCACTGGCAGGGAAGGGGTTAAGCTGTAGGAGGCGATCAAGGGGTTAAGTGTGCTCCCTAGGCATGTTCTAACCGTGCGGGGGCTGGGCTGGCAGGGGCTTGAGAGATTTAACTGATCCCGATTACAGGGATTAGTAGATCACGGTCATGTCACCTGTCAGAACAGGGAACCACCGTGTTTACATCGGCAGTTCCCCATTCTTCCTCTGTAGTAGGCACTCGTGGGACGCTGGCGGACGTGGAGTCCACCTGACCCGTGGCCACACTGTGCGGCACACATGAGATTGCGCCGGCGGAGTACGCCCGCAACTACAGATGCGCGAATCGCCATTTATATACTGCAATTTGCGCAGCGGAGCCACATTGCCGCAGTATATGTACGTGAGGCGGTCAGCAAGTGGTTAAAGTGTTTTTATCGCTGTGTACCTGCTGTAGAGATTTATTTTTTCCTATTTGTCCTGTTGGCCATTGTCACCGAGACACAGAGTGATAGGAAATCCAACATTTTACAGATGTCACTAGAATAAGAGGCGAAGGGAAAACTTCTAGTGAGGAAGGGAATTTCTTTTGCCTTGTAAAGGTTACCTCTCCTGTTCTACCTCTAGGACAGAAAGTTGAAGCAAATTTGTCCACCAGACACAAACTGACAGGGTTTTAACTATTCCTTACTATATTCACAGAAAAAATAACTTTACACCCCCAAGAACTGCCTCAAAAATTAACTCAAATTCACCAAAAAGCCATATATATTTCAGGTATATTAGATTGACAGGCTTTTAGAAATGCCCCCCCCCCCTTATGTTTTTCAGTTGTGAATTTAAAGTGTATCTAAAGTTCACGTTTTGGATAGTGGCGAGGCGTTAGAACCGCTGACCATTTTTTATTGCTGTCTATGTCTTCATTCAGAAGATTATGTCTCCCTGTTTAGCCTTGTGACCACTGTCATCGGAAATTAAACAGATGTGAAATTCTAAATTTCAAGAAATCACTAAAATTTATCACAAAAATGTTAGGGGAATCTACCAAAAATGAACTTGTTCCAGTGAAAACTGTCAAAGGGGGCATTTCCCTAGAGAATTTCTGACCACCTATTTTGTCTTTAGGACAGGATGTAAAGAGAAATCCAATTAACCTACCATTATGTCTTTGGAGTGTGGGAAGGAACTGGAGTATCCAAAAGAAAAGTCATGCATGTACCAGGAAAACATGCCAACTCCATGCAGGTAGTGCCTAGTTTGGGATTTAAAGTGACGACCCTAGTGCTACTAGGCAGAAGTGCTAACTTTTTAGCCTCTGTGCCACCCACTTTTTAATTGGATTCAATTAGAACAGATTTTAAATCAAGGATAGCATTTGTGTGAAGACGTTTATAAACAGATAGCCAAGGAGCATGTCCGAATGGGATGTGTGCAATTGCATTTTCCCTTAGCTCCACTGATGCACAAATGACCCTGCCTGATCTTGCAGTGCAGTAAGACAATCCTGTACTCTTCCCCCCCTTTTGTAGAGACAAATGAGACAAGCTACAGTGGGGATTTTTACAGATGGGAGGCCAGAAAAAGCAGGCACCAATCCAGACGCATAAAGCTGCATATGTGCCTGCTTCCCTAGACCTTCCTCCTCGCTTACCCCCACTCCTAAACTGTTCAGGGAATAACCATCTGAATGGTCTTCATCATCCTCTCCACAGCAACCTTTGACATTCGATCTCTCCATCTCCCTCCCTGTAACCAGAGTCAGAGGTTGACTTGGAACCCACACTGGCTAAGGTGGCCAAAGAGATGGGCACACCACACTCTGCTCTCATAGGGAATATAGACATGGTTAGACAGTTTTCTTATATTATGCAGGCAGACATGTAAAAACGCAAGGGCATGACTGTTAATGTCAAAGGCAAGTCAGCAAGGTGGAAGACACCATTCAGCCACTCTCTGGCAAATATTCCTGCCTAAACGAGTGTGTTAAACTAGAAGATGATGAGGCTGATAATCTATGCAGCAGGCTATGTCATAATAATATCCACTGGTCAGAATGACCTGATAGATTCTTTTGAACACTGGTTTAACAAGGAATTCAGAACAGAGAATTTGTCTGCTTGCTTTATTATAGAACATGCTCATAGGGTCCTGTCCTCTCTCTCCAGGTTCCCCTTCTCACTCACAGGTGATTCACCTTTTTAACTATAGAGACGAAGTGTTGGTTGCGCTTATCAAAAAAGTAGCAAACCCTAAATGTAAAACTTCAGTGCAATATACTTCAAAGGTACAACAAATAAATAAAGTTCATGATAAAAATTATTTAACCACATCAGTACTGGGCACGAAACCCCCCTTCCTGTCCAGGCCATTTTTCAGCTTTCAGCGCTATCACACTTTGAATGACAATAACTCATGCAACACGGTACCCATATGAAATTTGCGTCCTTTTTTCACACAAATAGAGCTTTCCTTTGATGGGATTTAATCACTAGGGTTTTTTTTTTAGTTTTTATAAATATAAAAAGATTGAAAATTTTGTGAAAAAATGCCTTTTTCTGTCAAAAATTTTTGCAAATTAGTAATTTTTCTTTGTAAATTTTGGCCAAAATGTATACTGATACCTATCTTTGGTAAAAAAAATAACCCAAATAAGTGCATATTATTTAGTTGTTGTGTAAGTTGTAGAGTCTACAACAGGCATCCTCAAACTACGGCCCTTCAACTGTTGCGGAACTACACATCCCATGAGGCATTGTAAAACTCTGACATTCACAGACATGACTAAGCATGATGGGAATTGTAGTTCCTGAACAACTGGAGGGCCATAGTTTGAGGACCCCTGGTCTACAAGCTATGGTGCCAATCGTTGAAAATTGATCACACCAGATATACTGACGGCCTATCTCATTTCTTGAGACCCTAACAAGCCAGGAAAGTACAAATACCCCCAAATGACCCCTTTTTGGAAAGTAGACATTCCAAGGTATTTATAAAGAGGCATGGTGAATTTTTTGAAGTTGTAATTTTTTCCCACAATTCTTTGCAAAATGAAGATTTTTTTTTTTCACAAAATTGTCATTGTAACAGGCTATTTCTCACACACAGCATATACAAATTACACCCCAAAACACATTCTGCTACTCCTCCTGAGTATGGCGATATCACACGTCTGAGACTTTTTCACAGCCTGGCCACATACAGAAGCTCAACATGCAGGGAGTGCTGTCAGGTATTCTAGGGACATAAATTACACATCTAATGTCATGTCATGCTTTTAGCATATGGGATAGACTACTTAAACCATATAAATTTAAATTGCCACACAGCCCCTTGGCCCCTCTATTGCGCAATAGAGAATTCACTCCGGGTCTCACCCCCCTCCCTTTTGCCTGGTGGTCCAACAAGGGATTATTGAGAATAGCAGATCTATGTGACCAGACAGGACCACTGACAAAACAGATGATAGAAAAATACCAAATGCCAGAGTCAGAATGTTTTCGATATACCCAAATATATCATCACCTGTCTACTTTACACCGTTATCAGGACATTACCACTATGTCGCCCATGGAATACTTATGCAATCGTTATGACAGAATCTGTGGTCACGTATCTGAAATATATGCTATGCTAACATACTCCCAGTTAAACTGAACTATATGGTAAACTGGGAACAGGACATCCAGGGGTCGATAGACTTAGATGAATATCATTCGATAGCAGAGGAGGCCTCTAAGTCGCTCATTAATACGTATATAGTTGAGGCTAACTATAAGGTGTTGATGAGGTGGTACCTGGTGCCGGCTAGAGTGGCTGCTTTTGTCTCAGGTGCCTCACTGGGATGCTTTCAAGGTTGCGGGCAGGAAGGCACGGTCTATCATATTTGGTGGCACTGTCCCAAGGTGAGACGGTTTTGGATAAGGGTTTATAATTTCATTTATTCCCTTACCCAGGTCAATCTACCTAAATCCCCTAGGCAGGCCCTACTGGGTGAAGGGGTGGGGACCAGGCTTCTGGGACCCAGAAACGATTACTAAAATTTATATTTGTATCAGCTAAAATCACGATAGCCAGGAATTTTAAACGGGCAACCATACAATTTGATCAACTGAAAAGTAAACTTTCATGGCTTATGCTGAATGAGCGGCTATCAGCAATATTACAGGACAAAATTAAGAACTTTGAAAAGGTGTGGGAGCCCTGGATCCGTTACTTGAGCAATGATCCACGGACAATTCCTGACTGACTGATTTCTAGATGTTAATGGGCAGGAGGGTGAAGCCCCCTCCCTATTTCCTTACCCCTATCTTTCTCCTTCCTTTCTTTTGGGCTCCGTTAAATGCAGATTGCTGTTGCATAGGAGATGCACAGATAGCCTAAATTGTAAGACAAACGTCCTAGCTAGATGATCTATGAGTAAGTGCGTTTATGGACAGGCATTAGCTATTATGCCATAATAGTAGCTATAAACGTTGGTATGTCTTTATAGTATTTAGTGGGTTAACATGCAACGAAAGAATTATAACTTGTTACTCCTATGGCTCTTCTATGATGATGTAACTAAATTTTACATATTATAAGAGGTGATCTGCACTTATCTCTGATAAAACATGGCTCAAAAGGTGTAATGATACTGTTACTTTTGACTCTGTTGTATAAATAAATAAAAACATTAAAACATAAAAGAGCTAATAAAAGACCAGGGTGGCTTAACTCCGACGTAAGAGCACATATAAAACCAAAGGAGAAGGGCTTAAAAAAATTCAAGGCTGAGGGGTCTCTGTTAGCATTCCATCTTTATAAGGTATGCAATAAGGAATGTAAGGGAGCAATAAGGGTTGCTAAGATAGAACATGAAAGACACATAGCAAATGAGAGTAAAAAGAATCCCAAGAAATTCTTTAAGTATATACATAGTAAGAGATGGAGGTCAGATCATATTGGCCCTATAAAGAATGATGAAGGGAATCTGGTTACAAAGGATGGAGAGATGGCAAAGGTGTTTAACTTATTTTTCTCCTTAGTGTTCACAAAGGAAATGGGGGGCTCAAGTATCCAAAACTACAATGTTGGCCCTCATGACACGTCACAGGAAGCACCCTCATGGCTAACTGAGGATAAAGTTAGAAATGGACTTGATAAACTTTTTTCTTTTTTTAATCAGAAAGAGTTTTATTTAGACTCACATCAAAACAGTGAAACAGCGCACTGGAAATACATTCCACAGTCCGTATATGAAGCATATATCAGTGAATCTAGAAAATAAACAAATACAAAAAAGAAAAAAGGCAGAATATTACATCTTATTCAAACCTTAGTGCAAGGTCTATATTCCCGCACATATAGGGCATTCGCCCATTCTGACCCTGCACCGCCCCAATCGCCCATGTTCTACACTAGTAGACGGTCCAGAGTCAGCTCCCTAGGTGACAACCATGAGGCCCACAATTTGTCAAACTTGCCTGCACAGTTTCTGTGTTGAAAAATGCATTTCTCCAATCGGAGCACATCTTTCATTGGAGTAATCCATTCCTTTAGTGTGGGGAGATTAGTATCCTTCCAATGGCTCGATATCAATTTACGTGCCTGAAAAAGTGCCCTACCAATGGCCTGCATTGGGATGTCTTCAATAGGGAGATAATAAAGGATACCTAGAATAGCTGGTTTGGGGTCAACCGGGATTGTGACCCCAAAAACCCTATTAATAGTGTTAATTACCCCAAGCCAATAGATATGTAATTTTGGACACCTCCAAAGAAGGTGAATCAGGTCTCCATGATCCCCGGAAAACTTACAGCAATGTGGGTTATCTCTCAGACCCATTTTAAAGAGCCTGGAAGGCGTCAAGTGAACCCTCAGTACAATATACAGTGGCATCAGGCGTTGTGATACACTGAGTGAGCACAATGGCACTGCCTGCAGCACCTTTTCCCACTGCTCATAATCTAACTGTCCCACATCTGCCTTCCATTTATCTCCTACCTTTGAAGGGAAACCCTCTAAGAAAGTGTTTAGTAGCATATAATATCTGGATATGAATCCATTAAAGTGTGATTCCTCGACTACGTAATTAAACACCGGGGAGGTGGAGTTTACTCACACTACATTTTCAGTTTCAGCCCGAACTGCATGCTGTAGTTTTAGGTATTGAAGCCACATAGATTGCAGGAGTCCAAAGGTGGCCCTCATGTCTGAGAATGGTCGTAGGGTACCATTCACAAATATCTTGGACAGCGGGCCACCCAGCATTGTCTCCACCTGGGCCCATCAGCCAACTTTTGCAGTTCTGGGTAGAGCTCATTGTCCCATACGGGGCTATACTTGGTAAATCCCTGTGTGTCTTGCAACTGTCAGGCCTTACTCCAGATTTTTTGCATAAGTACAAATGTGGAGAATAGCCTATTGGATTTGGAGAATACCATGCCCTCCAGACCCTCCACCACACTGTCCGCCCTCGTCATATGTCACAGAAGAACAAGTGTAAGGTCCAACTGTACCCCCTCTCCATCAGGTATGGCTCTGGCTATATGCTGCATTTGGGCGGCCACATAGTAGATCCAGGGATTCGGCAGTGCGAGCCTGCCCATATCTTTGGGCTTCTTTAATTGTTCTAAACTGATCCTCAGGACCAGGAATTGCCACAAAAAGGAGCAGAAAATGGAGTTAATAATACAAAATTGTTTGAGGGGTATAATCATTGGGGAGTTGTGGAGTACATATAGCAATTATGGCATAAAGATCATTTTTATAAGATTGACCTTTCCTATTAGTGAAAGCTTGAATCTAGCCCACACCTTGGCCTTATCCCTGATCCGAACCAGCAGGGGAGAAAGATTACGGGAGACGTACTCCAGAGGATTCGGTGTTACAAAAACACCCAAATATTTAAAGGACCTTGATATAGGTATATGCTCACCATCCTCCTACTGCCTGTTTAGTAACATAATGGATGACTTGGTCCAATTGATAGTTAGGCCAGAGTACACCCCAAACTCCCTGATCCCTGTCATAGCTCGTTCCAACGAGCTGCCCGTATCACCCAGCAGTAGCATAGTATCTGCATAGAGCATGATTTTTTCCTGCATAGGCCCATACCGGAATCCCTAGATCGAATGATCCCCTCTAATCCTGGCTGCCGTAGGTTGAATTGCTATTGCAAATAGGAGGGGTGACCGTGGACACCCCTGCCTAGTGCCCTGGAACAATGGAAAAGAGTCAGATATCCTTCCAGCCTCCCTGCTTCCTTAGGCGAGCATTAAAGTAGTTTTACCCAGGATAAGAATGTTTGACTGAATCCCAGTTTCTGCATTGTAGCCCACAGGAATGACCACTCAATACTGTCAAAAGCCTTGTAGGCATCAAGCGACAGTAATGCTCTATCTCCCTCGTTTTGTGTTTCACTATTGGATTATTCTAGATTATTCAATCACTTACCTCTTTGTCTTTTGATGTGGTTTATTTATGGGTTTTATTTGTTGCACTTATCTGGCTTAGTAGCGTGACACTTTTGAATTAATGGCTGTTCCACCCCTTGAAGATAATGTTGCATCTCTTCCCCAGAGTAGTCTTGTCTAGACCTGTATAGATCTGAGTAAAAGTCGACCAGTCTTCGCATGATGGCATCTGGGTCATTCATCACCCTACCGGTTTCACTATGCAGGGCTCCTATTGACTGGGCTGTTCGCTGGGACTGTACTATTCTAGTAAGGAGGCGTCCAGTTTGTTTGCCCTCCTTGTAAAAGGCCAACTTCATAAAAAATCTCTTCCTATCAGCTGTGGAGTCGTTTATGTGATTCAAAGCCTCTTGGGCAGCCACCCAGGATTCTTTGTGCTGGACCGTAATCAGCTTCCAATTGGCCTACCAGCTGTTCCATTTGCTCTCTCTGGGAGTGTGTGCGGTTTTTGATCAAGATGATTTCAGAGATCAGAACCCCCCTCAAAAAGGCCTTAAAAGCCATCCCAAGTAATCAGTGGGTTAGGATCTTCCACATGAACTCGCCAGAATTCAGAAATGATGACCTTGTCATGAGAAGGAAATAGATTTAGCCAAAAGGCATTTAAATTCCATGGAGCCCTCAGCAGGATACTATTCTGTTTGACATGCAAAAGGCTCAGCAGGGGCGAGTGGTCAGATATACACCCCACCAGGTGCTGAACCTCCTCTATGAAGTGGGCAGCAGAGGGTTGACAGAGACATATATCTATCCTTGAGACTTGATAAACGTAACGTTAATAAGTCACCGGGACCAGATGGCTTGTACCCGAGGGTCCTTAAGGAACTCAGTCAAGAAATTGCCAGACCATTGTACCTAATTTTTAAGGACAGTTTACTGATTGGTATGATACCAGCTGATTGGAGAAAAGCCAATGCAGCACCAATATATAAAAAAGGACCAAGATATATCCCTGGGAACTACAGGCCAGTTAGCTTAACCTCAATATTATGCAAGCTCTTGGAGGGAATGATAAGGGATTATATACAAGATTATTGTAATGAAAACTGTATCATTAGCGGTAATCAGCACAGTTTCATGAAGAATTGTTCTTGCCAAACCAATCTATTAACCTTCTATGAGGAGGTGAGCTGCTATCTAGATAAGGGAAGGCCCATAGACATGGTGTATCTAGACTTTGCAAAAGCATTTAAAGCAGTTCCCCGTAAACACTTAATGTACAAACTAAGGTCTGTCAGCGTGGATCAAAGAGTGAGTACATGGACTGAAAATTGGTTACAGGGGCAAGGATAAATGAGGAGTACTCGGAATGGTCTGGTGTGGAAAGTGGGGCACCCCAGGGCTCTGTCCGGGGACCAATCCTATTCAATTTATTCATAAACGATCTGGAGGATGGGATAAACAGTCCTCAATATTTGCGGATGATAGCAAGCTATGCAGGACAATACTTTCTCCACAGGATGTGGAAACCTAGCAAGAAGATCTGAACAAATTAATGGGGTGGGCAGATAGGTGGCAAATGAGGTTTAACATAGAAAAATGTAAAATAATGCATATGGGTACTAAGAATATGAAAGCAAACTACTCACTAGAGGGAAAGCCTCTGGGGGAATCTAGGATGGAAAAGGACCTAGGGGTTCTAGTAGAGGGCAGACTCAGCAATGCCAAGCTGCTGCAAGCAAAGCTAACAAAATATTGGCATGCATCAAGAAAGGGATTAACTCCAGGGATAAATCAATAATTCTCCCACTCTACAAGTCTCTGGTGCGACTGTGCCTGGAGTATGCCATCCAGTTCTGGGCACCAGTCCTCAGAAAGGATGTCCTGGAACTGAAAAGGGTTCAGAGAAGGGCAACAAAGCAAATTAAGGGATTGGAGGACCTTAGTTATGAGGAAAGATTACAAGCACTGAACTTATTCTCTCTGGAGAAGAGATGCTTGAGAGGGGATATGATTTCAATGACAAATACTGTACTGGTGACCCCACAATAGGGTCAAAACTATTCCGCGCAAGGGAGCACACAACGACACGCGGCCATTCACTAAAACAAGAAGAAAGGTGGTTTAAACTTAAACTGCATAGAGGGTTCTTTACAGTAAGAGCAGTGGGGTTGTGGAATTCTCTTCCACAAACAGTGGTTTCAGCTGGGAGCATAGATAATTTGAAAACACTATTAAATGGGACCACAACATACATACAATTTAATACTGACATAAAAAGCACACACATAGGTTGGACTTGATGGACTTGGGGCTATTTTCAACCTCACTAACTATGTAAATATGTCATCATTGAGGAGTCCAGTGACAACCTGTGAACCTCTGGTGAAATCCATGACCAAGCGAGTTAAGGCAGTGATGGAAAATAATGGTGGTCACACAAAATATTGACACTTTGGGCCCAATTTGGACATTTTCACTTAGGGGTGTACTCACTTTTGTTGCCAGCGGTTTAGACATTAATGGCTGTGTGTTGAGTTATTTTGAGGGGACAGCAAATGTACACTGTTATACAAGCTGTACACTCACTACTTTACATTGTAGCAAAATGTAATTTCTTCAGTGTTGTCACATGAAAAGATATAATAAAATATTTACCAAAATGTGAGGGGTGTACTCACTTTTGTGAGATACTGTATATTGCACTAAAGATTTACATTTAAGAATTGTTACTTTTTTGATAAGTGCAACCAACACTTAGTATTTCTTTGCATCTATTCAGTTGTGGGAACACCATATTGTGATTTACAGCTATCACATATTCACAGTATGTTTATTTAAGAAGATACAGATAA
>BLSH010015614.1:434086-445598 GCA_018402905.1 Glandirana rugosa
TGAATTTTTAGAGGTAACCACTGTAAATTTTTACAAATGTCCAATGGTCAAAATTCAATGTCTACTCAAGATTCAAGATCTCGATTTTAATAACGAGAGCGAACTTGCTAGCGCCGCTATGGAGTGTACACAACAAACTTGTGGTAAAAGTATACACCTGCCCTGAACGCATACGCAAGCGAAGACGCGCGTTCCTGCCCCGCGAAATTAAAAAAAAATTAACAAATAAAATGAAAAACAAAAATGTTTTTTTTTTAATGCATTTAAGTGTAAATATGAGATTTGAGGTCTTTTTGACCCCAGATCTCATATTTAAGAGGTCATGGCATGCTTTTTTTCTATTACATGAAATGTTTGCATTGCTTGTAATAGGAATAAACGTGAAAAACATTTTTTTTTAAAGGACAGTGTAAAAACAAAAAGTAAAATAAACAATTAAAAAAAAATTAAAGCGCCCCGTCCTTGCGCGCAGAAGCGAACGCATACGCAAGTCCCGTCCACATATGAAAATGGTGTTCAAACAACACATGTGAGGTATCGCCGCGATCGTTCAAGCGAGAGCAATAATTTTAGCTCTAGAACTTAGAACTCATCTGTAACTTAAAACTGGTAACCTGTAAACATTTTTAAATGTCACCAATGGAGATTTTTAAGTCGCAAAGTTTGTCGCCATTCCGCGAACGGGCGCAATTTTGAAGCATGACATGTTGGGTATCAATTTACTCGGCGTAACATTATCTTTCACAATATTTTAAAAAAATTTAGCTAACTCTACTGCTGTCTTATTTTTTTAACTCAAAACCGCCATTTTATTCTCTAGGGTGTTAGAAAAAAGAAATATGTTTGGGGGTTCTAAGTAATTTATAGCAAAAAAAAACCTGGTTTTAATGTGTTAACACCGAACACAAAAAAGAGGCTCGGTCTGGAAGTGGTCAACAGATGAAAATAAACAAGTGAGTAGTTAAAATGTTCCTTTTTCGTCTAGTTGCATAATAATTTTGCACACTAAGGCTCTGTTCACATCTTGGTGTTCTGAATCGCGGGCAGAATCGCCACGATTTGAAATAGCAGCAAATTGCGGGACGCCCGTGCGATCCCCGCCACTTCCAATGGCACCTCAATCACGGCGTGATGTTGCTGCGATTTGTCTGGTGACAATCATGTTAAACTCTCGCAAACAAAATCGCAGGATGCCTGTCACCCAAAAGAAGTACAAGAACTTCTTTTGGGCGACAGGTGTCCCGCGATTCTGTTTGCGTAATTTTACAGCGATTGTCGCCCGATGAACCGCAGCAAGATCTCCCCGCGATTTTGCCATTGTAAGTGACGGGGATTGCCGCTATTTCAAATCACTGGCAGAATCGTGGCTATTCTGCCTGTGATTCGGAAAGCCAAAATGTGAACGGAGCCTAATAGTTGCTCAATAATTGTGCACACATAAATATTCTCCTGAGAAAGCCAATACCTCACTTTTACTTTCTAAAATATTCAGGTTTATTAATATTTTGGATTGACCGAGAGCACTGTAGTTGTTCAATAATGAAGTTCATCCTCAAAAATACAACTTGGATAATAATTGTGCACACAGTGTATATGATAAGAACACCCAATCCTGGTTTTACCACCAGAGGTAAACCTAGCTTTACACACAGAATAAATCACCATTTTTAACTCTGAATATGAGTTATCTTCCTTCTGCTCTGCTGTGACTGAAAGCTGCTCAGAATTCATCTTTGCCTGAGTTTACATGTATATAAACTTTATGACTTTACTTAACTGTACATTAAAAACATTTTAAACACCAGCTCATTAACTTGCAATTAGAGGAGAAACTAGTAAAGAAAATTGGCGGAAGTGCATAAACTGTTTGGCAATAAAGTGCAGATTTTATTTATAGATTATACGGCACATTGCAGGAGTCGCATCTCATTTCTAGGATCCAGAGTTTCACAAACCTGCGAGAACTATTTTCTGCATATGGCTCGGGTCAAGGACGCTGAGCTTTGGCAATGAGAACATGGCCACCGTCCAAAAGCCAATCACGCGCTGATGACTGAAATGTATTATTAATTTAAGGACACTGCCCATGGGCTATCTTGCCACAATCAGCATGTAAAGCAGCCGCCAGTGTGCGTTACTACAACTAAGTAAACACGATTCTATCTCCCGGAGGGGGGCAAGGAACAGGATATTGTATATTGTCACGTTTAGAAGCAGGACTGTACCAGAGGGCATACAATAGCTCGCCACTGACACCGGCAGCATCATGGGAACACAGCAGCAAAGAGAAGCAGTAGAAAGCTGTGGAAGCAGGTGAAACAGTTTACCGAGGTGATACAATTATAACACAAATGTGCATCAATAAGAAGCTTTCATCTAAATCAATACTATCTGGGGGAGAACGTGGAATAGGCTGTAACACTTCAATCCTGTAAAGGAAAAAAAAATCTTCAGAGGACTCATCATTGCATTAACCTCTGAGCATGCAAGAACAAAAGTGTTTATGGATTAGCAGCAGCGCTGAGAAACATTGGTATATAATTCATATAAATATATTGCTAGCACTACTAATCAGACATTTCACAGAGGACTCATAAAGGTAATAATGTATTTATATACTTGTCAGCAAATCCAGGATAGTTTGGCTTCAGCCATTCTAAGTGCTTATTGGGAAGTACCAGAGGGTGAATTGGAGGTTAGCCATCTAACATTTAACTTTTAAAGGAACAGTGCACTGGCAAAAATATGAGGACAGGTATTGCTCACTTTCACCAGAAAATGCTAGTATGGCCATCTCTGGCTTCAAACCGGATTCGCTGACTTGAAACAAGCCCACAGCCAGTGAATGCAAAAGTCCTGATCTGCAAACTTGTTCCAGGTTAGTGACTCAAAAAATACACTAAAGCCATGATGAGACTGATAAAGCAAGATAGACAAGGGGTAGTACCGCACAATGGTAAATGTGTCAATGTCAAATGAATCAGTGAGGTGTGCGTTTTAATAGCTGCTGCCCCCACATAAACACCCGTCAAGCAGATGTTAGTATAAGGTGAAATCAAAAGAAAGTGGGTTTGGCGCTGCCACACAATTTGTGTCTATATACAAATATCATATATAAAGTGATATTTATATATAGACACAAATTGTGTAGCAGCGCCAAACCCACTTTCTTTTGATTTCATCTGATAAGCAAGAAGCTAACATTATCAGAAGGAAAGGTCAGTAGTGAATCAAAACAATTAAGCTTATAAAGTGAAACAATCAGCGCTACCTGGTATCCTAAAACACAAAAACGAAAACAGTAACCTGAGTACTAAAGGCCCCTTTCACACATATGCAACCTGTCCTGTTACTTGCGACTGTAAAGTCACATGACAAGTCGTTGCCCATGATTTCCAATGAGTACCATTTATATCTGTACGACTTCAAGTCGTGCCGAATTCAAAGTAGTCCCTGCATTACTTTGATCCAACGTTGATGCAACTTGAGGTCCATAGACTTCAAAGATAAACCTTCAAAGTCTCATGCAAATCGCACCTGAATAATATAGATGCAATTTCTGTACCACTTTGTAATATGTTCTCATTGTGCCAACGTTGCAACAAAATCTGAAAACTTTGTCCAGGATTCCATCTGGATTACCATTGAATGCAAAGCTGTATACCCTTATATACGCTTGTGATTTTACTGTGTTTGTGAGTATAATTTATGACTTTTTAATAAATGTCTTTATATTGAGGATAATGCGCTAGGCCGGTGCGCCCTTGTGTGCTTCTATTTTCTACAGTGTTTGGGACTCCCCCAGTCCTTCAGGAGGCAGCACGGCGGCACATTGCCCTGAGATATCAAAAGCAAACATTCTTGTAAAGTCAGACCAAAGGTCTACCGACCCCAAATCGCGTTGAACACTGAATCCTACTGAAGAAGCAATCCTATTGGCGTCATGCATATAGAAGGGTGGAGCCCAGCCCTGAATTGTTACGTGATCACTGAGAGCCTGAGTGGTGTGGAGAGCTCACGAGCGAGTATTTAAGAAATGCTGTTTGTTCTTTAACTTCTTGTAAGTGAAATTTTATGGAGGTATTTTAATAAATGATTTATACAGAGAGCACTATGCAGTTGCCTTTCTATTTCATGTGGTCCACATGAAAAGCTTTTGAGAGAGGAAAACCATATCCAAGGATAAGAGAGGAGATATCCATCTCTGAGGGATTGGCTGGAGTTGTAAGAAAGAAAAGCCTGTGATTAATAGGAGTGAGGTGAGAGCACAAGTCACCTGGTGGTGGAAACACTGGTCGCTTGCTTTATATGAGCAGATCGTTGAGAACAGCGTTGGATAAATAGACATTACCAAGATTTTGATTCTATGTTTTTTTTGTACTTTTAAATTTTTGTTTTATCAAGCCACAGATTCATTTAGTGTGATACATTGTATGCACAGTGGAGCAGATTGTATGAGAAAAGCGCTGCACCATTTATATATGCAAAACAAATGAGCTAATATTTTTTAACATCACTTTTGTGTTACTGTTCTCTTTGGCAACCTCTGTAAATTTTGGCAAGAGCCTGCTCTTTCACGCACTGATTTTAGGGTGCACTAAAGCCTAAGAGGTATAGGCGTGCGCTCATAGGGTGGCAGGTGTGCCTGGGCACACCCTAATCACCCCGTACTGTGCAGATTCCCCCTGCTGCCTGGCTGCAGTGAAAGGGCCTGGGGAATCTCCGTCCTCAGTCTCTTTCTCTGTCTCAAAAGTGAGATATCAGGGGTCTGGTTAGACCCTGATATTTCATCAAAGCCTCCCAGCAGGGATTCTAAAAAAAAAAAGTAAAAAAATAAATAAAATATAATGTTGCAAAAAATAAAATTGTAAAAATAAACTACTGACACCTAAATCTTCTGGTGCACACCCTAATGCAATAGGCTGTGCAAGCCTATGGGTATAGGTGATTTTAATCTCTTGCTACTAAAAAATGTAATCATTTTAGCTTTCTCTATCAGGAGTCATTTGTTCCATCTCTTTAGTCATCAATAGCTTTTCCTAGCGCTTAATCAAAAACAATTTTAGTAGGATGATTGAGTTACTAACCTGTGTAGCTCTGGCTTTATGAGGTGGCCTTCCAGCAAATAGTTAAATGTATCAGCAATAGGAGATTAAAATTGCTGTCTCACAGCCACACAGCCTTTCTCCTGGAAATGGCCATTCCTATGGGAAAGTCCTATTCCAAGCAACCGTTGGAAATCATGAGTACATTTTTCTCATAAGAATTTAATTGGACCATGGTACATTTGCCCAGTACAAAGCTGCCATTTTTGGGAGAAAGGCTGTGGCGTTTCAAGTGGGGTAGCATTGCAAAGATAACTCAATTAGGGCTGGGGGCAAGTATCTGTTTCAATGAGAGACACTCAGCAGAAACGTATTAAAGTACAGCTATACAAAAAAAATAACTGACACAGTTCAAGGGTGCTGCAGTCCTTCAGTTGCAATTACATTTTTGCGAGTACTGGAGCTGCATACAGCTAAGAAAGTCCAAATTGTCTGTAGATGATGACTGTTTAGGCATGACACCCAAAACTAAACAAATGTTTGAGCACAGACAGACAGTCAACAATGTTTCAAACGTTCTAGCACATATAGACACACACATACATTTTCTAGGAACTTAGTTAGAATCCAGGCAACCCGCAAAACATATATATTTGCACTGCGCAAGAAGACCAGACCACTTCAAGGAAACCAACACAAATGTGAGAACAAGATAAAAACTCTTATATGACTGGGGTAAAATCAGGCATCCAGGACAGAAAAGAGTACTAACACACAAAACACAAAAACACTTACATACAAACACAGGTCCAGATAAACTAAGAATGGTGGTTGTTGAGGAATGCCAACATTTTATTTTGTGCATCACATGTCAAATAAACTATGCTACAGTACATTCTCCTCCGCCATCCTCTTGGTGCACTATTGCACACCTGTATTGTGCCAACTATTAAAAAACTCATTGGGGGAAATTTACTAAACTTGGTGCATGCAGAATCTGGTGCAGCTGTGCACAGTAACCAATCAGCTTCTAACTTCAGCTTGTTCAATTAAGCTTTGACCAGAAGCCCTCGTTCATACTGAGCACGCACCTGAACCTGAAAGATTTCAAAGTCGGATTTCGGGGGCGTCTTAAAAGACATCTGTGTGGTTTCATGCACAGATGTCTAGTACCCATCAAATAGCATAACTAGTGACAGTCCAACAATGATAGATGATTAATTGATGAAGGTGGTTTCCCAGCACCATCAAGAGTGGAAAAATGTAGGTTGCAGTTGTCACCACTGTGCATACAAAGGGGCAATCCTGCTTACCGGATAATATTGACCCTATGGTTATAGAGGGTCAAATAGCGCATGAATAGAAGAAGCAATACAATCCTGCTTCTGCTGCATAAGCCACGCCAAATCATCTAGTGTTCAGTAACCCAATCACAATGCCAGAGATTCGGAGAGACAGCTATGGACTGATAATCAGCAATGCTTTACCTCAGGGAAACAATGAATGACACAGTGTAGTAGGATTAAAAAAGAAGACACTATTTATCCAAACTAATGCACTCACCTTTTAGGAGATAAAAACAGGCATATCTCTGTGTAAAAAACCTATGGTACGTGGCGTGTCTACGTCATCCGGCTCTGCCTTACAGGTTTCGTCATCACGTGATGTCTAAAGAGGCAAGATGGCCCACCGTAGACATGCTATTTATGCAGAGTAGACCGGAATTAACCAGCCGGAACTGCCAGTCTCCAAGGATACGCTTCACTATGCGTTCAACGGCTCCAAAGCAATACAGTAAATCACATTATTCTCAGGGTTACTTAGACGAATGTACCATACTTAAAAAATCAGTATATACAAACCACCCAAATGGTAAACAATTGAAACCCACAAAGTTAAGTATATTCTGCATCAATGTGTCTATGTATATATGTATATATATATATATAGTCACGCATAGTGAGTCCGCCATCTTGTGGAGAAAAGCACAATTACAACATTTCTCTTAAAATACACATCTGGTACAGGAATAAAAACCAGAACAAGTAAGTACATAGGATGAACAGAAAAAATGTTAAAAATAGTCATACATTAGCAAAAAAGAATATGGGCTAGTATATAAGAATTAATGTCCCACTCAATGTTCATGCCATGTGGAGCATAACATTTTAGATCATAGATCCAGCGGATTTCAAGTTTTGAAATTTCCCACTGCACATTGCTCCCTCTCCAATGGGGAGAAAATTTGTCAATACCCAAAATGAGTGTCCCCTTTGGATTTTTGTCATGGCAAAGGGCATAGTGCTTGGACACACTGTTTGGGAAATCCCCTACGTATATTACCCAGATGCTCATTGACCCTAATTTGCATAGTTCTAACAGTCCGGCCAACATACTGTAGGCCACCTGGACATTGCAATAAATAAACAATATTGGTTGATGAGCATGTGATAAAGGATTTTATATCGTAAGTTTTAGAGGTAGTTGCAGAATGAAAATTGGTCACCCTTCTGTCAGTCGAAGAATTAACCCGACACACGGCACATTTCCTACAAGAAAAAAAGCCTTGGAGGCCACCAAAGAAAGAGACTCTCTTGGAGTTGTCCACAACGTTGGGCACCACATATAATCTCAATGGTTGCACTCCTCGGTATACCACCTAAGGTTTACCTGCCAATTTTGGACCCAAGAGGGTATCATTATTAAGAACCCTTCAATGTAGAGCAAAAATATGCTTGATGTCCCGATATTGATTAGAGTAGGTGGCAATAAAGAAAAAAAATTGATTCATCTCTCTATCTTGGGTCTGGCATCTAACAGCTTAGATCTATCAAGATGGCTCACATCTAATATGACCTTATCCAGATCCTCAGATTTGTACCCTTGTCCAAGAGCCTAGATCTCAACATAGAGGCCTGCTGATGATAATCATTGAGAGTCGTACAATTTCGACGTACTCTCAAAAACTGGCTCTTGGGAACCGACCTAAGCCAGGAAGGGTGATGACAACTATCCTGGCCTATGAAGCTGTTCCGGTCGGTCTCCTTGAAATAAGTGGCAGTAACCAGAACTCCATCTCTCACCTCCACGTTCAGGTGCAAAAAAATGAAACTTTTCCTGACTAGCCTCATGTTGAAAAACAATACACAAGAGCGCACAGTTCTTTTGAATGAGGCCTAATGGCTTACAGGTGTACATGTTCATGTGTTTAAACCAAGCTGCACACTCACTACTTTACATTGTAGCAAAGCGTCATTTCTTCAGTGTTGTCACATGAAAATATATAATAAAATATTTACAAAAATGTGAGGGGTGTACTCACCTTTGTGAGATACGGTTTATACATGTCAAATCTGCAGATCTGTGCAGCCTAGAACATAGCTGTGCCCTACTATTTTTGTAGGCAGCACACATTTTCACTTACAGATGCAGCTGCATATATGGCTTCACTAATTACTATAGTGATGTGTTTAGATGAGACTATATGTTGTATGCCTCTTCTGAACCCCTGCATGCCTAAAGCCCCGTACACACGGGACGACGATCGCATACAACAGGTTGTACTAACGACCGTTGTATGTGATATCGATCGTTCGTATGCGCGATTTGAACAGTCGAACATACGACGGTCGTACAAGGGAGTTGTATGAGCAGACTAGAAAACTTGGTCGTACCAACAAGCTCTCATACGACCGTTGTATCGTGTGTACAGAGCAGTTGGTACAACAAAGTTGTACTGTGCAAAACACGCATGCTCCAAAGTCAGGAATGGCCGGATGCTAATTACATGCACCTGAACGTTCTTCTGCAGTCGTACGATTGTGTAGTGCAGTCAGTATGCTACATACAACAGCCAACATACGATTTGACACGATCGTACGTGCGATCGTCGTCCCGTGTGTACGGGGCTTAAGGGTAAAACAAATCTTAATGCTTAAGCATACTTTTGCAACTTTGACATGTGTTCATAAAACCGTACATATCATCACAACTACTTTGTACATCCAGGTGAATTATACCTTGTTTTTTTCTGGGCAACGTGGGCTTTCATTTGGTGTGAATAATGGGCCAAAATCGTAAATAAATAGTTTTTTTTCTTAATTTAGCTGTGTTTTTCTTGTTACTCTCATAACCTACCACCAATGAACAATCCAAAATAAATTCTGCTGCTCCTGACGATCGCAGCGAAACTACATATGTGTGTTATTTGTTGTTTGTACCCATAAGTACAGCCCAGAAACTATAGTGCACATTTTGCTTTGCTTTTTTTTTGTCCTACCTAAAACACAGAGACAAATTAAAAAAAAAAAAAAATCCTGCCCAAAATGTACTGACCCTATCCTTTGACCCTTACTTGACCCAAACACTAACCTTGACACTGACGTAGATCAAACTTTGATCTAGGTATTTTTTTTTTTTACATTTATATACAGTGTACCTTTTCTCTTAATTCAAAGAGATAGAAACACAGGGGTGGGCTTCACAGTAACTGATCACTGTGGTAGCCAATCAGAGGCTACCACAGCAATCAGGTGACCCGAAATTGGGACTTCCAGGTCCCGATCATTAGTACGGGACCCTGGTCTCCGTACTGGAAGAGCGCTGTGCAGTGCGCTCCCAGCACAAAGGGAGATACGCAAATATGTGGCCCCACCGCAAAAATCCCAGTCCAGTGGGGCGCATATTTGTGTTAAGTTGGTGTCAAGTCCAAAAACCACAATGTAAGATATAAAATATGCTTTTTAAAAGGGTTCAAAGTAATTCTCTGCATTTTCCTGCTCCAAAAACATTTTTCTGCATGCACTTAATTGAATCTCTTGAAGATATTTTACATTTGCAATACATATGCCTTCCATTTTGCTTTTCCCCTAAAGCCTGTGTATTAAGTCCCAACTAATCAGCATCCTCACTGAGCTGCTGTAAGAAAGGGACATACAAATCAAAGTACATTTAGCAGGGCGGATTCATTCCCTGTGTTTTTAAAGTCCAGCTGAGAGACGTCTTCTGATTGCTGGGCTACATGTGAACATTTCATTCGAGTTGAAGAAAACAGTGAACTGTGCAATGAAGCACAGGATTTTATATTGACAGCATCTGATGTACCACAAAACCAGATCTCCATTCTGCTGGAAGGCATAATTGTCCTGAAAGTTTACTTTATTATTATTGTAGCTTGGTCCACAATTTAGTTCATGTCTCTTTTTTCCACTGTATTATTAGTGAGGTAACTATTAAGCTTATTTTTTTTTTTTTAAAGAAAACTAAGGAAGCACAATGCCTTGGAAAAAGTATTCATACCCCTTGAAATGTTCCACATTTTGTCATGTTACAGCCAAAAACGTAAATGTATTTTATTGGGATTTTATTTGCTAGACCAATACAAAATGGCACATAATTGTGAAGTGGAAGGAAATGATAAATTGTTTTCAATTTTTTTTACAAATAAATATGTGAAAAGTGTGGCATGCATTTGCATTCAGCCCCTTTACTCTGATACCACTAACTAAAATCTAGTGGAACCAATTGCCTTCAGAAGTCAACCAATTAGTAGAGTCCACCTGTGTGTAATTGAATTTCAGTATAAATACAGCTGTTCTGTGAAGCCCTCAGAGGTTTGTTAGAGAACCTTAGTGAACAAAAAGCATCATTAAGACCAAGGAACACACTAGTCAGGTCAGGGATAAAGTTGTGGCGAAGTTTAAAGCAGGGTTAGGTTATAAAAAAATATCCCAAGCTTTGAACATTTCATGGAGCACTGTTCAATCCATCATCCGAAAATGGAAAGAATATGGCACAACTGCAAACCGCCTAAAACATGGCCGTCCACCTAAATGAACAGGCTAGACAAGGAGAAAATTAATCAGAGAAGCAGTCAAGGGGGCCATGGTAACATTGGCGGAGCAGCAGAGATCCACAGCTCAGGTGGGAGAATCTGTCCACAGGACAACTATTAGTCGTGCACTCCACAAATCTGGCCTTTATGGAAGAGTGGCAAGAAGAAAGCCATTGTTGAAAGAAAGCCATAAGAAGTCCTGTTTGCAGTTTGTGAGAAGCCATGTGAGGGACACAGCAAACATGTGGAAGAAGGTGCTCTGGTCAGATGAGACCAAAATAGAAATTTTTGGCCAGAAAGCAAAACACTATGTGTGGAGGAAAATGAATACTGCACATCACACTGAACACCCCATCCCCACTGTGAAACATGGTGGCGTCAGCATCAGGTTGTGGGGATTCTTTTCTTCAGCAGGGACAGGGAATCTGGTCAGAGTGATGGGAAGATGGATAGAGCCAAATACAGGGCAATCTTGAAGAAAACCTGTTAGAGTCTGCAATAGACTTGAGACTGGGCAGAGGCTCATCTTCCAGCAGGGCAATGACCTTAAACATACAGCCAGGGCTACAATGAAATGGTTGATCAAAGCATATTCATGTGTTAGAATGGCCCAGTTAAAGTCCAAACTTAAATC
>BLSH010015614.1:445608-481147 GCA_018402905.1 Glandirana rugosa
TCCACAAATCTGGCCTTATAGAAGAGTGGCAAGAAGAAAGCCATTGTTGAAAGAAAGCCATAAGAAGTCCTGTTTGCAGTTTGTGAGAAGCCATGTGAGGGACACAGCAAACATGTGGAAGAAGGTGCTCTGGTCAGATGAGACCAAAATAGAAATTTTTGGCCAGAAAGCAAAACACTATGTGTGGAGGAAAATGAATACTGCACATCACACTGAACACCCCATCCCCACTGTGAAACATGGTGGCGTCAGCATCAGGTTGTGGGGATTCTTTTCTTCAGCAGGGACAGGGAATCTGGTCAGAGTGATGGGAAGATGGATAGAGCCAAATACAGGGCAATCTTGAAGAAAACCTGTTAGAGTCTGCAATAGACTTGAGACTGGGCAGAGGCTCATCTTCCAGCAGGGCAATGACCTTAAACATACAGCCAGGGCTACAATGAAATGGTTGATCAAAGCATATTCATGTGTTAGAATGGCCCAGTTAAAGTCCAAACTTAAATCCAATTGAGAATCCGTGGCAAGACTTGAAAATTGCTGTTCACAGACGCTCTCCATCCAATCTGGCAGAGCTTGAGTTATTTTGCAAAGAATGGGCAAAAATGTCACTCTCTAGATGTACAAACCTGGTAGAGACATCCCCAAAAAGACTTGCAGCTGTAATTGCAGCGAAAGGCGGTTCTACAAAGTATTGACTCAGGGGGGCTGAATACAAATGCACGCCACACTTTTCAGATATTTGTAAAAAAAAATGTGAAAACCATTTATCATGTTCCTTCCACTTCACAATTATGTGCCACTTTGTGTTGGTCTATCACATAAAATCCCAATAAAATACATTTACGTTTTTGGTTGTAACATGACAGAATGTGGAAAATGTCACGGGGTATGAATACTTTTTCAAGGCACTGTGTATATGTATATATCAGCCAATAGCAACCCATTTTGCAGATGTTCTGCCTTTATTAAAGATGAACTGCAGTCTGCTCACATAATTTGTAATAAAAACATATTTGCCACTTTGAAGCTTCCCTCCAACCACTTTGCATATTATTTTATATATATTGTGATTCTGTACATGTCAAATATGCTGCAGAAATTTACCTCCACTAAGTCTGGCTGCATCCATTTTAACCGTGGGCAGCTGAATCTGCTGCCTGTTCACTTCCTGGATTTACACAGGCACACAGAGGCACACTTCCAGCTCTGCAGCTCTCATTGGCCCTCTTAAGACTCACTCCCTTCCTTTCCTGGCAAACTCCCAGGAGAGTCAGAGGGAGAGCTGTGCATTAGCCTAGCCTAGGCTAATGACCAGACAAGAAAGAGGAAGTGGGCCGTATAAGGTATTTACTGGCAGAAAAAAAAAAGTTTTACTATCCAAAGTTAAAACAAGGGCAGAAGGTTTAATAGATGGAAAGATGAAAAAAATGACTGAAGTTCCGCTTTAAACTAAACGTTTGATTTGGTTTCCAGCAAAGTAGGATTCACTTTGGTTGCAAAGGTGATCAAGCGAAAATGGGACAAACATGAACTATTGCCCACTAATGTCTTTAAGCTGTGTATTTCAAGGATAAAAGGTAATGTATAGAATTTTATCTATGCACTTTATTACCAAAAGTATTGGGACACCTGCCTTTACACGCACATGAACTTTAATACCATCCCAATCTTAGTTCATAAGGTTCAAATATGGAGTTGGCCCACCCTTTGCATCTATGACAGCTTCAACTCTTCTGGGAAGGCTGTCCACAAGGTTTAGGAGCGTGTCTGTTGGAATGTTTGACCATTCTTCCAAAAGCGCATTTGTGAGGTCAGGCACTGATGTTGGATGAGGCAGCCTGGTTTACAGACTCCACTTGAATTAATCCCAAAAGTGTTCTATCGGGTTGAGGTCAGGACTGCGTGCAACCCAGTCAAGTTCTGCCACTCCAAACTTGCTTGTCCATGTCTTTATGGACCTTGCTTTGTGCACTGGTTCAAATCATTGGTGGAGGGGGGATTATGGTGTGGAGTTGTTTTTCAGGGGTTTGGCTTGGCCCCTTAGTTCCAATGAAGGGAACTCTTCAGACGTCAGCATACAAAGACATTTTGGAAAATTTCATGCTCCCAAATATGCGGAAACAGTTTGGGGATGGCCCTTCCTGTTCCAACATGACTACGCACCAGTGCACAAAGCAAGGTCCATAAAGACATGGATGAGTGAGTTTAGGGTGGAGGCACTTGACTGAGTCCTGACCTCAACCCCATAGAACACCTTTGAGATGAATTAGAGTGGAGACTGTGCGCCAAGCCTTCTCATCAGTGCCTGACCTCACAAATGCATTTCTGGAAGAATGGTCAAATATTCCAATAGACACACTCCTAAACCTTGTGGACAGCCTTCCCAGAAGAGCTGAAGTTATTAGAGGGTGGTCCAACTCAATATTGAACCCTACAGACTGAGCCTGGGATGCCATTAAAGTCTGTGTGCGTGTAAAGGCAGGTGTCCCAATACTTTTGGAAATATAGTGTATTTATTTACATTCAGACGTGACTTTTAATTAGGCAAATAGCATGGCATATATAATTCCCTTTGTTGCATTTACAGCCAGTATGCGGATCTTTAGTGTTCTATTCACATATTTGTTTATCTTCAGGAGATCTGTTAAAGTAATAGTAAATTGTAATTTTTCTTATTAGAACAGACATGTCATACTTGCATGCTCTGTGAAATGGTTTTGCACAGAGCAGCCATGCTCCTCATCTTCTCAGATTCCCCACCAGTGCTCCTGGCACCTCCCTCCCTGCCACATAAAGGGGAATAAAAACAGTCACAGTATAATTTATGAAAACTTTTAAAATACTATTTTTGCTCTAATTTCTGCAGGTAATTAGCACTTTTGGGCAAACAAATGTAACTTGCTATAGGCCAACATTACCCCTTTCCCAGACAATTCTTAAGATATAAGGGTAAATACACTGCTTACATACATATGATTGACATGACTTAAAGTATCAGCTTCCATGTTTTTTTTTTTTTTGTCAAAGCTTAAAGTGGTTGTAAAGCCCCCCAGCCCCCCCAAAAAAACCTGCAAAGCAAAGGCATAATGAGCTAGTATGCAACACATACTAGCTCATTATGAAACACTTACCTTGGAACGAAGTTGTTGCAGTGGTCTCAGCACAGCGCTGTGCCTGGCGACATCCTTTTTCCAGGTCTGCGACTCCGTCCAATCACAGCGCGGGCTCCAGCGATGTGGTTCGCGGAGCCGCGCTGACGTCACTCCTGCGCATGCGCACGGGAGCCATCATTTACGGCACAAATACAGAAGAAACGGCACCCTGGGTTACCCCGGGTGCCAATTCTTCAGTGCGCATGTGCCAATGACGTTCGCACATGCAGATACAGGGGATATGTCCTAAACCGTACAAGTTTAGGAGATGTTTCATGTACCTACAGGTAAGCCTTATTATAGGCTTACCTGTAGTTTAAAGTGGTTGTCATGACTTGACAACCACTTTAAAGTGTTACTAAATCCAGGCCACTACATTCACTATATCTGGTCTCCAACAGAGCAAAGAATATGGAAATGCAATTATTTTTGTAAATATAAACTGTTAAATACCTTTTCTCATAAGCAGTATATAGCAGTCTTGTGATTCCTGGTGAAGCTTGTAGTTGGAGTTTTCATATTGCACAGAGCTGTCTTATGAGGCTGCATGGCTCCTGACCCTCTATCTGTACATGTCTGGACAGTGCTGATTGGCCCTGTGCCTATCACAAGCACTCTCCCAAGAAACACAAAAGAAAAAACCTCTCTAGCAATACACGCCAAACTGAGCATGCGCAACTTGACTCCAAAGGCTCTGTCTTATACGGACTTGTCCAGGCGGAAAGTGCAGGGAGGGGAGGATCTGTGCATACAGGATCAAACAGCCTTTTTACACAATGCAGAGGATTAACCTCTTAGGTTCCACAGTGAGCATAACAAGCATGCTTTACTACATATAAAGACTGATTTTACTGTTGTGGGTTTAGTAACACTTTAACTTAACAAGCTGAGATTAGAAGCTGATTGGCTACCACACACAGCTGCACCAGATTTGCCATTTTTTAGTTTTAGTAAATCAACCCCACTGCTCCCTGCATCTCGTCAGTGAGCTAAGCTGAAAAATGACCTTACTTCATTGCTCCACTGTGCCTGCAGCTATAGAGGTCAGTGAATTCTTTTAAAGCTCATTCACTGCTTATTAAGATTATGTAAATACTTAAATGTCCAGGGGTTACAGGGTTATTTTAACTTTTAAAAAAATAACTTCAGCTTGGCTAGCTTGCTTATCTGAACACCACTTCCAGACAGCTTGGTCAAGACTCTGGTTGGATAGTGAACAATAGCTGGCTGATGAGATATTGTCAAAACCCGCTTTCCTTTAATCAACAAACTCAAGCCTAAGTTGAGGTGTGTTCCTAACCAGTGGAAGCCAAGGACTTGGCTGTGCTCTCTGAATGGGGTCTTGCATCATAAGACCTATTGAAAGAAATATACATTTTTTAATGCATAGGTCTTGCTTTAGCTGCCTTCCTAGAAGTTAGCTTTAAAACAGCTCTTATATTCCCACTGCTGCCAATGTTTGCAGCGTACAGTACAAAAAATTCTCTGGAATGATCTCCACTGCTTTATGCTTCACTAGTGTGCTGTGACGTTGACTGACATGACAGTTCTGTAATTATAGAGCCATGTAATATTATAAGTCTTATGTGGGTCAAGCACTCCTTACAGCCTGCCTAGGTGCCTTGCAAATCTGTAACACTTTGATATTAACTACAGCTCGTGGTTTAGGATCTGAGATGAAGTGGCAAACAGCTTGAAAGGCATCTGAAAAGCGGAGTGTATGATGTTTTTCTTTAGTGCCCTGCTGTTGCTTTGTGATGTATATAGTAAAAACATCCCTGGGCCATGTTATATGCAGCAGATAGCATGCAGAAAGCAAGGCCTTTATATAAATTCCCAGACTTCCTTAAAAAGGTAATACTGTTACTATAGCAATGTTTTAGGTGTACTGGCATGACTTATGGTCATGTGTGGGGTATGGAAAAGGTTAAATACAAGCAAATAACTGTTTATATTTCATCTGTAAAATGTGTATATGATCAGCCTATGGTGTATCTGGACAAACCCTATCAAAGGTCTTCATCAGTTACATAGGCAGCGGTGGCTCCTCCATAGAGAGTGCCAGGGTACCACCCCCCAGCACCCCTGCTGATTTCTGAAAAAAAAAAAAACATAGACTGCTGGTACACGCTGTATCGGCTTTTTTTGGAAACTTGCTGTCTTTTGACAGCAAGTCCCAAAGCCCATTGGTCAGCCTTTAAAGTGCATATATGTGCGCCACCAAAGCACACATATATACACTGATTAGCTATGGCCTCAGTCACTGGCCTCCAGCCAGTGACTGATTGCTCAGGTCGTGGGGGCGGGACTGACTCCCTGTGTACTGGCTGAATATACCTGTGTACTGGCTCCCTTTGTACTGGCTGAATATACCTATGTATTGGCTCCCTGTGTACTGGCAGAGTATACGGCAGAATATACCATGTACTGGCTACCTGTGTACAGGCTGAATATACCTGTGTACTGGCTGCAATACCTCTGTACTGGCTGCAATGCCTGTGTATTGGCTGTATACTGTGATACTGGCTTGCAATACCTGTGTACTGGCTGCAATACCTGTGTACTGGCTGCAATACCTGTGATACTGGCTGCAATATACCCCACCTGTGATGCTGAGCTGTATACTGTGTCCTGTGATACTGAGCTGTATACTCCTGACACAATATGTGGAATACAGGGGACAGAGTGGGTGGATTCTATATGGGGTGGAGCTTATGAGAAGCTTATGAGAAATAGGAGCTGCCACTGCACATATGGTCAGATACAGAGAACCTGCTAAGGTACTCAATACTTGCAAGCTCAGCAAATAACACTTTGAAAAGTTACACCATTCGAAATAGATAATTTTGTGTTTAATGAGCATGGAGGGTCCGTTCATACTGAAACACGCGGTCAGGTTTTGACAGCCTACTCATTTCAATGGGCTGCCAATGGTTCCCAGAACACACCACTGCAGTACCATGCAGTTTGGTGGATGCAAAAAGTCTGTTTTTGCAAGATGTGTTTGTTGTGCCATTAAAAATTATTTGGCACCTGCACATGTAGCAAGGGCAGCACACTCAAATGCAGTGCAGGAAACATGCCTTTCCCACACCGCGTTCCGGTGCGAATGGACCCTGAAGAAACACATCTCAAATTTTTTGATGCGGTTTGCACAGTTTTACTTGCTTACACATTTTTATAATTGCTTTTAAAATGAAGATCCAGAGTGGTCATTTCTGATCAACAAGGAATTTAAAGTGGATAAAAAGCTTAAAATGTTACTAAACCTAAAAACGTCCTTTTACCTTAATGCATTGTTTGCATTAAGGTAAAAAACGGTTTCAATTTCCCTGTGCCCCCCTTTCACCTGTGTGAAGAGTAAGAGAGGGGATAAGTGATCCGTGGTGTGCACGGCTGCATCTATTCTCCCCTTAATTCCTCTTTACACAGCATTCAAGAAGCAGCAGGAGCCATTTGGCTCTTGCTGCTGTAAATCAAATGCAGTTAAGAGAAAGCCCGCTGGCTCCATAGACACACAGGTCGGGAGCGCGCAAAAAATGTTTCTCCCTATAGAAAGTGGCTGGCTATGGAGGACATAAAAAGAAGAGGAGCCAAGTTTGCTGCCAGGGACCCCAGATAGGAGGATCGGGGCCACTCTGTGCAATACCACTGAACAGAGCAGGTAAGTATAAGATGTTTGCTATTTAATTAAAATAGAAAAAAATCTGACTTTAGTAACACTTTAAGTCTACTTATTCCTAAAAATGTTCCCTCTCCCTCCTCCTGGCTACCATGTATAAAGAAGTGTGTGTGTGTGAGAACTTACCTATATTTAGTCCTCTCCAGTCCGGTGTTATATTCCTGCAGCTCTGCGTCAGGGTACATTCGACAATGGCTGAGAATTTTGGGAGCCATGAAGCCACCCATATGCTTCCATGGCCCAGGCATTGTTGCTGCTCCCTCTTCTTCCCTGCAGCAACCACTCACTGACACAGGGGAGCTGGAGCTGCTGGATCACTGACCAGACCCGATTAAAAATAGGAACACACATCTTTTTCTGAAAGTTAGGCAGAATAGTTAAGAGGAGGAGGGAGGGAACAAGAATAGTTACACTTAGGCTTTTCTTCCACTGTAATTAACAACACAGCTTAAAATAAACCTGCTATTATCCCCTGCAGGGCAAAACAAGAGGTTTGCCTGAAGAAAAACTGCCCAGGCTATGCATTTTCGAATAGGTGAATATTCTTATCAAGCAGTGATAAACATTAAACTAAGCCCTCACTGACCTCTGTGACTGCAGATACTGTGGAGTAACTCATACACAAATTTCTCAAAAGGAGCAGTGAAGTTGTTCAAGTCCAGTTTCAGCAATCTACACTAACCTCTGCCTGGGCACCTACTCAGAGATTTTGTTAGAGATTCAAAGGCTGGCCAAGCCACTGCTGGGAGGAGGGTACAAAATAGGGAGGACATTTTCAAGTGGGGACAAATGTTCCTGTGACAAATGTCTAAAATGTGAATTTTCCCTCACTTTGAGATCACCCCTCACTTCCTGTTGCACGTAAAAGATAGGAAAAGAAGGGAGATCTCCCCCTTCTCTACACAAATCTAAATTGTAAGGTTTGTGTGTGTACACACACACACTGTATATACTGTATATATGATTAATTACTCCACAGTATAATGCAAAAACAGAGGTTAGTGAGACATTTTTTTAAAGCTCATTTCTGCTTCTACTAATGTACATGCCAAAATTTCCATTGCCTATCCACAATTCTACTTTAGCTTTCCTCCTCCCCAACAACAAATACCTGTTAGTTCTGGGAATTGGATATCATATGACTCACTATCCTTCCACCCATGCAACCCCACAGGTACTTAGTGATTGATGTAGAGCTGCCACATTCTGGGGGTAAGAAGTGAATCTTTAGCCCTGTATAAACTCCAAGTTGTGAATTACAGAGTAAATTTCAGTGGCACTTCTAACTTGCTTATGCTCTTTATATACCAAGAAAATACATTTTGTTAACCAGTTCCCAATGTCATACTGCGGCAGGTTGTCTCTATGGCGCAAATCGCTGTAGATGTTAGGCGGCTCGCGTATGCGTGACTGCAACGTGCCTGCGGGTCGGGCCGACTTGATGTCCGCTGGTGACCCGCGATCACCTTGTACAGAGGCAGAACGGGGATCTGCCTATGTGAACAAGGAGGATCCCCATTCTGACAGGGGACATGTCAGAGATCTACTGTTCCCAGTGATCGAGAACAGTGATCTCTGTCATGTCCCTGGCAGCCCATCACCCCTACAGTTAGAACACACCTAGGGAACACAGTTAACCCCTTGATCACCCCCTAGTGTTAACTCCTTCCCTGACATTTTTACATTGATCAGTGCATTTTTATAGCACTGATCAATGTAAAAATGTCATTGGTCACCAAAAAGTGTCATTTGGGGTCAGATTTGTCCACCACAATGTTGCAGTCCCGCTAAAAATCTCAGATCGCCGCCATTACTAGTAAAAACAATTAAAAAAAATAAAAGTCCCTAAATCAATATACGCCTATTACGATTTTTTTTTACCAAAAATATGTAGAATAATATTAATCGGTCTAAAGTGAACAACATTTTTTTTAAATATATATATATATATTTTTTTTTATATGTATTATAGCAGAAAGTAAAAAAAAAATTGTGTTTTTTTCAAAATTTTCACTTTTTTTTGTTTATAGCTCAAAAAATAAAAACTGCATAGGTGATCAAATACCACCAAAAGAAAGCTCTGTGTGTGGGAAAAAGGATGTCAATTGTATTTGGGTACAACTTCGCACGACCGCACAATAGTCAGTTAAAGCGACGCAGTGCCGTATCACAAAAGTGGGTAAATCCTTCCGGGGCTGAAGTAATTAAAGAAAATTGTTCCATGATTTCTTTTTAAAGTGCAACTGTCTAAAGTTGCAACAAAGTCGGACCAAAGTCGTAATGATCCGAAATTGCAGTAAAATTGTGGTAAAATCGCGTCGCACAAGTGGGAAAGGGGTCTTAACTGCACAAATTTCAATAAAAAAACAAACAGGGAAAATTGGGGTTTCTAAAAATTTTGACTGGTAACATACATATATATATATATATATATATATATATACACACACACACATATATATATATACACACACACATACACTGTAAATATAGGATTAATTAATCTACAGTATTTGCAACAACACAGGTTAATGAGCCATTTTTTAAAGGTCATTTTCTTCATGTTAAGAGTAATGCACATACCAAAATTTACATTGCCTGTCCACAGTTCTACTTTAACTGTCCAACAGCTAATAATTGGTAGTTCTGGGTATAGGATGTGACTCACTATCCTTCCACCAATGCAATGCACAGGTACTTAGAGATTGACGCAGAGCTGCCACATCCTGGAAGTGGGGAGAGTGTCCTTAGCCTTATGTAAACTCCAAGTTGTGAATTACAGAGCAAATGTCAATGGGACTTCTAACTTGATTATGCTATGTAGAAACCATGAAAACACATTTTCAAACTCCCTTTTACACAGACAATAGTGTATTGAACTAATGAAATATTCTGCTTACTGCAAAAACATCAACATTATGTACTGCAGTTATAAGAGAAGCACTAAAGGTAAAGGACCAAGTCGATCACATGAGCAGGAAATGCTTTACTGTGTGTTATAGGACAAGAAAGCAACTTTTGAATGTTTTTGCAGGTACTTAATCTAATTTTTTGCTTACAGACTGAACTAGGGAATCTATTTTGATTAATGAAAACTTAAAATAGCTATTGTAGCGCCCCCATAGTGAATGGGTGCTTTTATGATAGATTTTTGCAAGGAGAGGCAAATTTTGTCAGGCCTGACTGCTCTGGGCAGGGGAGTGGCCCAGGGAGAGCTGGAGACTGCAGGAAGGAACACCCCTTGGTTACTCCTCCCCTTTGGGTCCAGAAGGTTCTGGAAAAATGGGATGGATGAGGAGGTGTGACTTTCTGATGTTAAGGAGCCCTGACCAATCCCCAACCTGGATTTGCAGGGAACAGGCCTCCTTAAATATTGTGGTCTGACCAGTTGGGGGAGGAAGATGTATCAGAGGTTGCTGAGGCCTCACCTGGGAGCCCCCAGTCTGGTGGAGGATGACCGTGAGGCCTGGTGGATCAGGTGCAGCCAGCAGTGGAGAGAAATCCTGGAGCAGAACAAGGGAGCAGAAGATCAACAGAGAGGCTACAGGAAAGGTGCTTTGAAGGATCCATCGGTGTCGGTGAGTGACAGACCCTGGGAGCTGGAGGAGGCAGTCAGGGGAGCGGTGTCACTGGACAGTTAGGAAGGCCAGAGTGGCCTGGAAGAGGATGGGCTGGGAGCAGTAGTCCATCAAGACCCGGCTAGCACATTTGTACTTCGATACACTTTGAGGGCCCGTGGTCTTACACTATGAGGGCCCGTGGCCCTTGCCTGTAACAGAGGTCCGGAGGTCCTGCTGACAAAGAAGTGCAGGCCTCTCTATGTGCTAGATGGGGTGGAGGAAAATGTAATGGAGGCTTGATAAATTTCCCTTCAGGCCTAACAGTGAAGAGGCAAGTGTCGTGTAGGAGAGAAGTGAAAGAGTGTAATGGTCAGCAAGCGTCAGTGCTGGAGGAAGGAGGAGTGTATATACACGGAGGTGTATATAGCATGGTTTTGTATCTTTGGGCATCCCACAGTCATCCCTACCCTATCCAAGTTTATTCCCACTATAAAACAACAAAAACAAAATACTGGCCTGTTCAGTGACTCCGGATGCAAGGAAAAATGTGTGATTGAGGGCAGAGTGACAGATGAACCACATCTACCATTCACCCTTAAGGGGGCCATTGGCTACACTTGTATTGTTTGAACAAAACTAAATATCACCCAGTTAGGATTGCAAATACTTTGGCTTTCCCATCACTTTTTGTATGTGAGACAAGGACTAATTAATATTGAGGGTAACTTTGATTCGACCAGCAATAAAAACCTCATACAGGTTCTAACCCTTCCACATTCTATCCAGACCTAATACTTTAACTGCGGCTTTACTTACAGGGGACTAATTGTTTGCAATATGCAATATTTAGAGAAATATCAAAGTGATAAAAGTATGTTTATTACCATTCATTTATCACTAGCAAGCAACATATTAACAGAGAAAGATGTGGCTATCGCTCTACATCCAAACATCCTAAATGATTATCAGCCTCTGTGAATATTAAATGCCTATTACAGTCACCTCTACTGTGACCATGATCAGCCGGGTCTGTCAGGCTTATCTCCTGCACATTTTAATAAGTTATCATTAAACAAATGAGAAAGAGACCACCACAACCAGTGGCAGGAGGCCAAGATGTTATCGTGTCTCCTGCAGTTAAACTCATATAGATTTAAGGTCTGGTGTAACCTTGATTTTTTTTTTCCTTCCAATAGAGTTACACTTACCGATCTTTAGTGCAGAGAGTAATAATTCCATTATTATCGCATCTAACAAGATATTAGGAAAGAAACAGCATTATGTGTTGGCAAGATGAACAGCCCAACAGCATAATATATTAATGGCAGCTCTTTAATACAAAATCCATCTAAATCAAACTCTTTTAATGTCATTTTGAGCAATTTGAACTCTGAGGATTATACGAGAGGTGTTATGGCTCTCATATCGGAGGTGCCAGCTGTTAGCCACAAACTAGAATTATCTCTCATTCCTCACCCGCTGTGCAAAGCAAGGTGTCCATTAAAAGGTGCACGCTGCTGTCAGAGTGTGAGGGCTAACACAATACCCACATCCTGACTGGGCCTGATTAGAGCTTAGTAATATATTCCTTCTGGACAAGGGAAATGAGGCCTCGCTCTACATGGATATTGTCATCCTGATCATTACATGTGCTCCTGTAGCTTGCATGTTTTGGCAGATATAGCATAAATATCATCAAAACATGTAAAATTACAATTATTTCAAGCTACACACCAATGAATGGTTTGTTAGCATCATTAAAAAGACTGTCACATATTTTAAAAATATAATCATGAAAGTGAGGTTATGGCCATGCATTATATTGACATATTCCAAACAGGCACTAAATGAGCTTTAAAGCTGAACTCCAGGCAGATATAAAATACACAAAATTAACTCTGTAATCATTAATACATCATTGACCTTCTTTTTAAAAATTCAAGCATTGTACAGTAAGTACCTAAATTTGACCTGGTATCAGCCTCTGGTAGTCCCTATACAGCAGGGCTGAAGTGTGAGAGGAAGTAGTAGTACAGGGAGCCAATCCATTTATGAGCTGAGAAAAAGCTTTCTGATGGGGGAGCGAGTAGAGTGACGGAGAGATGAGCCCATCACTGTGCTGCTTTTACTTTTACTGTCAAAAAGTACTACTGGGGCAGATCTAGGGTGACCTGGGTTCAGAGGAAGTGGGTTGAATGACACTCGCCAGAAGACTGAGGACATCTAGCAGCAGAAAAAAGGCACTGCAGGGGAATCTTTGGACTGAAATTTAATAAATTTATTTTTTTGGGTATTTTATCTTTGATTGGCTATTTAGCTTTATGTTGGTGTTTTTTTGTTCCTGCTTTTACAAAAAAAAAAAAAAAAAAAAAAAGGTATTAGACTCCATGCACACTGTAGCTGCTAAACGGTAGTTTTTGGGCGTTTTATTTTATTTTTTTTTTTTACAGCCCATAAACTCCCCTCTGTGTTATCCTATGTGTCCATGCACACATGGACCTTTATTGTCGTTTATCAGCAGTAGAGTTTATGGCCTGTTGTCAGAATACCCTAAAATCGCATCCAAGAGTCGTTCTTCTGACCACAAAAACGTTGAAAGTTTAAAAATGCTCATAAACGCCCAAAAACGCGGCTCACTATCGTTTTTGGACGTTTTTGATCCATTACAAAAATGTACTAACTCCTCCCTGAGTGCTGTACACTTCTCAGTGCTTGGATGTTGACAACCAATATGATAAAATAGATGGGTTAGTTTCCTAAATCCCAATCACTTAAAATAGCAGCCGTTTTGTACACCCTTAAAAAATCATGTAATTCCAAATATTGCACATTTAACAAGTTATAAAGTCTGCCATCCTACATAACTGCCATGCCCCCCATAAGACACACAAGATAAAAATTACAAAACTGCTATTAAAATCACCAAGAACTCGTTCCACACTGTCAGGAATACGCTCTCACCCAGCCAGCGTCTCAGCTCTGTCCAAGTTCCTCGTCCCCCAATCAGATGGAACGCACTACATATCAAAACGTCACCACCGCTCGCCATGTGGACACGCCCTTGGGCATATGACGTTTTGATGTGTAGTACGTTGCATCTGATCGGGGGACTAGGAACCTGGACAGAGCTGAGAAGCTGCTGGGTGAGAACGTATTCCTGACAGTGTGGAATGAGTTCTTGGTGATTTTAATAGCAGTTTTGCCATATTTATCTTGTAAGTGTGTCTTATGGGGGGCATGCCTAATAAAGCTAGTTGACTGTATTACACTATGGTGAGCTTCTTTTGTATGGCAGAGAGTCTTGGAGGATTGGAGAGTACCGCAACTGCTGGTGTAAAAGTGCTTTGGTGATTGACCTCTGGTGAAAGGAGTTCGAGGGTCACATCTTAGAGAGCTTATGGCTTGCGGTGAGTGCATACCCATATGGGAGACGGGCTAGCTTGGTGATGACATCTTGGATTTGTTGACTGGTGGATAAAGTTAAAATTGAACACTGGGTGGATCAATTTTGAACTGTTAAAAGGACTTCTATTAGATGTAATTTTTATAACATTGCAAACAGTTTAATCATTATTAATATAGCACGGTTGTTAACAGAGTTATGTAAGATGGTGGGACTTTATAACTTGTTAAATATACAGTTTTTGTTCCATCGAAAGAAAATAAAATGCTCAAAAATGCTGACGCTCAAAAACGCTAGTGCATTAACTCTGATAGAGGCTGAAAAACTCCCTACAAAGCTACTGAGGTTTTTACATCATAGTTTTAACGTCCTGTGTGCATGGAGCCTTAAACTGTCCCACCACCTATTCCTCAAATATTTACTCTCTTACAGAGCAAAGCTACCGACAGAATCTTTAAACATCCAATGCTCTTTTGGGCGTCTTGACTGCTTCTTTTTACCACTAGCTGAAGCTTACATCATTACATAGTGTTGCAATTGGGGGTGTGTGGGCATCTGACACACCCAGAAGTGTGGCAGCGCTGAAGATCCTGCAGTCAACTACAGTGCCTTGAAAAAGTATTCATACCCCTTGAAATTTTCCACATTTTGTCATGTTATAACTAAAAAAAAGTAAATGTATTTTATTGGGATTTTATGTGATAGACCAACACAAAGTGGCACATAATTGTGAAGTGGAAAGAAAATTATAAATGGTTTTCAACATTTTTACAAATAAATGTGTGAAAAGTATGGCGTGCATTTGTATTCAGCCCCCTGAGTCAATACTTTTTATTGCCACCTTTCGCTGAAATTACAGTTGCAAGTCTTTTTGGGGATGTCTCTACCAGCTTTGCACATCTAGAGAGTGAAATGTTTGCCCATCCTTCTTTGCAAAATAGCTCAAGCTCTGTCAGATTGGATGGAGAGCATCTATGAACAGCAATTTTCAAGTCTTGCCACAGATTCTCAATTGGATTTAAGTCTGGACTTTGACTGGGCTATTCTAACACATGAATATGCTTTGATCTAAACCATTCCATTGTAGCTCTGGCTGTATGTTTAGGGTCATTGTTCTCCTGGAAGGTGAACCTCTGCCCCAGTCTCAAGTCTATTGTAGACTCTAACAGGTTTTCTTCTAAGATTGCCCTGTATTTGGCTCCATCCATCTTCCAATCAACACTGACCAGCTTCCCTGTCCCTGCTGAAAACAGGGTGTGCTAAGGGTGATGTGCAATGTCAATTTTTCATTGCACATAGCTTTTTGCTTTTAGACCAAAAAGTTACATTTTGGTCTCATCTGACCAGAGCACCTTCTTCCACATGTTTGCTGTTTCCCCCACATGGCTTCTCGCAAACTGCAAAAGAAAACTGCAAGAGCTGTGGATCTCAGCAGTTCCTCCAGAGTTACCATGGGCCTCTTGGCTGCTTCTCTGATTAATGTCCTCCTTGCCCGGCCAGTCAGTTTAGGTGGACGGCCATGTCTTGGTAGGTTTGTAGTTGTGCCATTACTCTTTCCATTTTCGGATGATGGATTGAACAGTGCTCCATGAGATGTTTAAAGCTTGGGATGTTTTTTTTAAATAAAGTATCCCTGCTTTAACCACTTCCACACTGCCTACAGCATATTTACTGCGGCAGTGTGGACGTGTCCCGCAAATCGCTGTAAATTAACGGCAATTTGCAGAGTGCCGCGCCTGTCGTACCCCGGAGGAGTGTGCCTGCAGCTCGGACGGACCCGATGTCTGCCAGCAAGCCGCGGTGAGTGGACACAGAAAAAAAAGGGGAACAGCCGATGTAAACATGGCGGTTCCCTGCTCTGTCAGTGCGGGCATAGGAGATGTACTGATCCCTGTCACTGGGATCAGTTAGATCTCTTATGCCCATGGTAGCCCAGCCCCCCCCCCCCCCCAATTAGAACACGCCTAGGGAACACAGTTAACCCCTAGATCTCCCCCTGTAGGTTAACCCCTTCCCTGCCAATGACATTTATACAGTAATCAGTGGATATTTAAATTTCTGATCACTGTATAAATGTCATTGGTCCCAAAAAAGTGTCAAAAATGTCTGACATGTCCGCTGCAATATCGCAGTACTGCTAAAAATCACAGATTGCCACCATTACTAGTAAAAAACAAAAAAAAACCCCAGAAATGAATTCTCAACATCCGTAAATGCGGCAACTTTTGCGCAAACCAATCAATAAAAGCTGATTGCGATCTTTTTTACCAAAAATATGAGGAAGAATATAATTCGGCCAAAATATATTTGTATTTTAGCAAAAGTAACAAAAACTGTTTTTTTTTTGCAAAATTGATGCTCTTTTTTGTTTATAGCGGTGATCAGAAATGATGCAGAGGTGATCAAATACCACCAAAAGAAAGCTCTATTTGTGGGAAAAAAAGGACGCAAATTTCATTTGGGTACAACATCGCACGACCGCGCAATTGTCAGTTAAAGCGACGCAGTGCCGAATCGCAAAAAGTGCTCTGGTCCTAACCTTGGAAATCCTTCCGGGGCTGAAGTGGTTAAACATCTCCACAACTTTATTCCTGATCTGTCTGGTGTGTTCCTTGGCCTTCATGATGCTGTTTGTTCACTAAGGTCCTCTAACAAAGCTCTGAGGGCTTCACAAAACAGCTGTATTCATACTGAGATTAAATTACACACAGGTGGACTCTATTTACTAGTTAGATGACTTCTGAAGGCAATTGGCTCCACTAGATTTTAGTTAGGAGTATCAGAGTAAAGGGGGCTGAATACAAATGCACGCCACACTTTTCACATATTTGTCAAAAATTATGAAAACCATTTATCATTTTCCTTCCACTTCACAATTATGTGCCCCTTTGGGTTGGTCTATCACATCAAATCCCAATAAAGTAAATTTACGTTTTTGGTTGTAACATGACACAATGTGCAAAATGTCAACGGGGTATGAATACTTTTTTAAGGCACTGTATGTGTAGAAACAGATGTGTTTTCAAGCGTGCTTTTTTTTTTCTTCTTTTGTTTCCTTAAGTGCCCGTTCACATAGGGGCGACTTGCGATCCGACTTGAGATGCCTCAAGTCGCCCCAAGTCGCTTGACATTTGAAATCCCATTGAAATGAATGGGAGCCGTCTTAATATACACGACTGAAGTCGCTCCGACTTCAAGGCGACTTCTGAAAAGGTTCCTGTACTACTTCTAGGCGACTTCTATCCGACTTGTGCCCATAGAATTCAATAGAAGTCGCCTCCAAGTCGGATCCCCCATCTACATAGAAGCGACTTTACAGTCAAAAGAATAGAATTTATTTTTAGGCAGCCCCCTCCCTCCCTTCTCTGATTGGTCAAGTCAAAGTCGCCTGGCAAAAGTCGTGTTGTAAAGTCGCCTGAGGTCTTTGAAGTCGCGCTGGAAGTCGCGCTGAAAGTCGCGCTTAAATCGCCTAGCGAAGTCGCGCTGAAATCGTGTCGCCCCTATGTGAATGCAGCCTAATAGAAAACTTCCCTTTTCTGTGTAAAAAAATATATAAAAATGATACACAGGACATTTTACAGTCTTCTTAGAAAAAGAGGAAATCTGGTTTGCAGCTGGGAAGGATGGGTTACTAGCACAGTGATTGTGACCAGCTGTGTTTGTCATGCTTACTGCCCGTGTGTACCGGAGTCTGTACACCTGCTTTGTGGGTTGATATTTTTTTTATAATAAAGTTTGGTTTTAATACGGTAAAGCGCTATTAGTACTTTTCCTTTCATGTAACCACCGCTGTGATGCCTATTGTGATGGTGAGCTACCTGTGACTGGGAGGATTGTTTAACCCCCTGTGGGGAAGGCGCAATAAACCTGAGTGAGGGTCGCAGATGGAGGTGAGAGCATAGATTGTATGGTGGAGGGACATTAAGAGCAAGAGTGCAGTGTTGCAGCATTGGGAGTCTCTCTTGTTCTGCTGGATTGTTATCACTTAATGGACTTTTCTCACTGCACAGCACTTTGTTATTGAAGTTTATGCTCGTATTGTTATACCTTATGCACCAGGCACTTTATGGTGTATGGATATGTTACATGTGCACATTATGAATTAACGACACTATGAATTAATGATTGTATACAATTTAGAATTTTTTCAATTATTTGTTATTACTGCAGTCACATTTTATAGGTTATCTCATTTAAGTTTTTAGCACTATGCACTCTATTGTTATAGAGCAACTAGTTGCCATATGTTTCAAAATAGCAGCATTTTAATGCCAGCAGTACGGATCGATTTTAGATCAAGGTAGCGCTTCACTGTTAGACCTCATACACATGGGCGTTTTTTGACGGCACATTTTTTGGCGTTTTTTTGCAGATCTCCATGTTATTTAACGGCGCCCTAAAAGCGCTGATGTTTGAGTTTTGAGAGGGCGTCTGCGTTAGTAAGCCGTAAATAGAACGCGGGACCAGCGCGTTCCGAGGCTGTAGTGTTTTAGCGTTTTTGACACTAAGCCGGCAAAACCATCACTAATGCACTGACGTTAACCAGCGTTTTTAGGTTAGAAAATAGCAGAGGACTGTTTTTTTTAAAAAAAAAACGCCTATTGACGCCGACGCTCATTAATGGCCATTAACGCCGATGCAAAACGCCGATTTTTCCCTGACGTGGGGCCCGACATTTTGATTATTTTTTTGCATACGCCCGTGTGTTATGAGGCCTTTTACTTTTTTCTTTCCATGTGGGTGTGAGTTCACTTGTTTAGTGTTAAGCAGCTACCAGTTATTCCAATCCCAATTCATAGTAGCGCAGAAGTATATATTTTTATTTTAGAGGAAATCTAAGTGTCTCATTCCATCACAAATCCAAAAAAAGGGAGGTTTTCCTTCTTTTGCAATAGTAGGTGGAGTCATGCAAATAATTCCTTTATGGCCCCTGGCCAACTGTACATCTAAAACTGCTGGTTTGTAGCATAGATACAGCTAAACATCACAAAGTACTCCAATTATTCCAAGTTGCATATAGCTGTTACAAAGCCTGTTGGTCTTCCTTAGTGTAGTACAAACAAACAAGAATTGTATTTGACACACAAATCTGTAAAAAAAAATTATAGGACATCTGTAAATATGAGCATGAGACACAAATGACTAACAAACAAAACAATTGTCCCAAATCTATAAGTACATTAATAGAAGGCTTAGGCTCCATGCACACTGGACGTTTAAAAAAAAGATCTAAAAACGTCAGTAGCTTTGTAGTGAGCCTTTCAGCTTTTATCAGCGTTCATACACTAGCGTTTTTGAGCGTCAGCTTTTTCTTTTGTTTCAATGGATCCAGAACGAACAAAAAAGCTGTCCCCCACTCTGTCAGTGGGCATGTAAGAGATTTACTGATCCCGGTCACTGGGATCAGTTAGATCTCTTATGCCCATAGCAGCCCAGCTCCCTCACAGTTAGAACACGCCTAGGGAACACTGTTAACCCCTTCCCTGCCGCATGCAGGTTAACCCCTTCCCTGGCAGTGACATTTATACAGTAATCAGTGGATATTTAAATTTCTGATCGCTGTATAAATGTCATTGGTCCCAAAAAATGTCCGACATGCCTGCTCCCAATATCAAAGTCCCGATAAAAATAGCAGATCCCCACCATTACTAGCAAAAAAAAAAAAATTTTAAAAATTCCATAAATTAATTCTCACAGTTTGTAAATGCAGCAACTTTTGCGCAAACCAATCAAACGCTTTTTTTTACCATAAATATCAGGAAGAATATAAATCAGTCAAAACCGATGAATACATTTTTTTTTGGGATTTGTATTTTAGCAAAAAGCAAGAAATATTTTTTTTTGACACAGAGGTGATCAAATACCACCAAAAGAAAGCTATATTTGTGGGGAAAAAAGGACACAAATTTTGCTTGGGTATAACGTCGCACGACCGCGCAATTGTCAGTTGGTCCTACAGTGGGAAATCCTTCCGGGGGTGAAGTGGTTAAGAAGCGGTAAAGCAAAAACACTGCGTTAGAGAGAAGGGGACTATTGCAATAAAAGCTGCTGTATTCTTATACATGCTGGGCTACAGATGAAGAAAAACACAAACTAGAACTGGGTTTTTCAGCTTGTTTTTCAGCTTATTACATTCAAATATAGGTTTTAAAAATGTAAAACATTATTTCCCTTAAACGTTAATCTATCACCTATTTTTCTATAAAGATCCCCTACCTGTATCCTGGCAGAACAGGGCTTATTTATCATCATCTCCAATAATCAAGGGAATACGTATTTTGTTTATATAATTTTTCATTTTGTGTAGCCTTTTCATTTTGCTGCCTGTGAACTAGATATTATGTATGCTCAGCACCTTTTATGTGTAGACTGCATGCCTGCTGGTCTTTGATCATGTGTTTTGTTCACATTACTGAACGTCTCGTGTGCTTTTATTTAAGCCAGCTATGTCTAATGGGTAGGATCAGCCCAAACTGCTGGAATCACTTTTTCATGCATTTCAGTGTTTATGTTTTTATATGGATTTCACACGGTGGAGTAATGTTCCTGATATTTATACCAAGCAGTAAGATCAAGCAAAGACTGAAGCATCCATTTTGAGTAAACTAGAGCCTTAGAGTGCAACTCCAGACAAAAATAGCAGGGACACAAAGAGCAACATTCTATTTTGTACTATGGGAAAAGGTAAGCACATCTTTAAGGTATTTAACATATGCATTTGGTTTGGGAGATTCTTTTCACTTCCTGTGCCCATTGTAGTAATTCCCCGCTCTGCTGCTGAACACCAGACCAGGTCCGCCACCTTTTTTTGTAGTCATAAAGTCAGCTGTCTCTTCTGGATTTTTGTAGCCGACACCTGTTGCAGCATCAGGGGGGACATCTGCAAAAATAAGGAAGTGATTGCTGACTTTTGGGATGACACGCCATGGAACATGCACTGTAGAGTACCCTGAGGCCTCCTGGTATGCGTGACCAGGTATCTCAGGAGGCTGCAGACAACTGGGTACATCATTCTCACCTATACACAAATCCTGGAAGTGCAGGAAGGGTTACCCCCCAAAAAATATTAATATATAAAAAAATATCCTATGGTGAGAAAGGGGGGTAGGATTATTGTGCAGGGCAGGCACAGGGGGAGTGAGATGCCTTCATCGAAAGCAGGGACTTGTAGACAACATGATAGTACTTTTCTGTGTGGTCATTCTTGTTTTCTGTGTTAGCTAAATTGCTCAGGAATACTAACAATTGGTTTCACTTTTAAAATTGCTTTGTAACGATCACTGATTTTTGCAGTGTTGCTTTACCCTTGCAAATGTACTACACAGTGATGGTAATGTGGATAGGAATAACCCATGAAAGAATGGGGTGAGGTAAGGGGGGATGTTTTTTTTTTACCTCATGTGCGCACTTGTGCATTATCCTTACACATGTATACTCTTTAGCTGGGTATATCTCTATAATGGCTTGTGTAGATGGGCAATGTAGCATGCTTTCAGGTGCATTCAGCTTATAGGTAAATTGAACTCCAGAGAGCTGGCAACACTACCCTTGTAAAGGTTAAATGCTGGTTTTATGTAGGGTACCAGTAAGAAGTACTTTTACGTAACCTTATTCCTCGTCCGCAGGCTCATCCTTCCATGTGACTGCTGCCCTGAAGCCACTCTTGTTACATCCGGAGGTTTATCAAGTACGATGAAGAAACAACAGTCATCCAATATAAGTGAGAATGCAGAGGGTCTGCCCATAACCCAGAGCATCAATGGTAAAATTCTCCTTTTACCTGTGCAGGGGAACCCCATCGCAAGGGTAGTTTTTTAAGTTCCCCAGAATTTGTGCAGCTCTAGACACTAAGTGTTCTGCTATCTGTTCTTTTACACGTTTTAGGAGAGCTGGGCAGTGCAACTTACCCAACTTCTCTATTCACATAGTGAGTCCTTCACCATGGATAGAGGCCAAGAGAGGACTCCAGAAGCATGGAGCTGGATCTACCATAATGGCTGTAATTTTAAAAGAAAGGCTACAGAGAAAAAGCTGAAAGGTGACTAATGCATGATCTTCCCCATCCACCCAAGGTTAAAATAAGAAAGATTTTGTGTGGTAGTTGTCCTTAAAGCTCTGTAAAGCAAATGTGATTAGCATACTGGTGTAAAGCAAAAAACAGGAAAAAGCATCTATTAATTTTCTCGCTGATAGCGTACAAGTAGAAAGACAGAGCTCGCTACAAAACTGGGATGTAACAGACTATTAAATATTGCGCCTGAAGCAGAAAAAAAACCCTCCTAAAGTCCATTAGAAAAGCACTTCAGATGAGTTCTTCAAGTAAACAAAAGAGAACAGTTACTTGGCTTTTACAACATAAACCATAGTGTTAGGCAGAAGCAAACCGCAATAACTTCCAGATAGCCCCTTAAAGGGTAACTCTAGCTCTCCAAAACAATGACACTGCAAAGTAGGGCAGGGAACTAATGCACTTCATAAATTATAATAATAATTATTATGTAATTTATTCAGTTGTGCATCTGTATGTTTTTTTTTTTTTTTAAATGTAACGTTTCAAGCTGAACATAAGACAAATGCACACTATTTACCACATATCAATTACTTTGCTGCTCTGACCTAAAATATTAAAACTGAACTCTAAGCAGATATAGAACAAAAACTTGCCATTTAATGTAATAATGTATTACTTTAAAAATAATTCGATCATAACATTCAACTAGCATAAGAACCCGATCCTGTATTGCTGGCAGCCTCCTTTCATCCAGCAGTATGAGAGGGAATGGAAGCCTCTAGGAGCCATTCAGGCTCTACTGCATGTACATGTGCTGACAGTGAACATGCTGACAGGAGGAGACTTGTCACTGTTACTGCTCCTTCATAGTCCAATTAGCAGACTGGGAGAAATAATGCATAGTTACATAGTTTGTCATGTTGAAAAAAGTCACAAATCCATCTAGTTCAACCAAAACCAAAATGTGCGATACCACAATCCTTTAAGCAGCCCATAGATGAATCATTTTTTTTTCCACATTCAATCTGGATGGGGGAAGCCTCCCCCGCTGAGCCCATGTATTCTGACGTCAGGGAGACTTCCCCACCATCAAAATACACTGATCAGCACTGCAGGCTATAAGCTGAAGCACTGACGTAGTGGGGAAAACCCAATAGTAGATCAGCTTCTGTACAACCAAAGTACCCATACACATGGATCAAAATTAGGCTGGTCCCTGCTGAACTTCGATCCATATATGGCCAGATTTACTGTAACAGAGACGATGTCGCTTGGAAAGAAGTGTATGGATCACAAAAGGGACTGGATGGAATCACACAAATAAAACAAACAAGGCAGTTTTGCATATGTGTATTTAAACTGTGTATTTATCAGTTTTACCGGAGTTTACCTGCTTTGCGTCTTGTCTGAAAGAGATATGTAGGCTCTTGTTAATCTTTCCTTCTAAAATTGCCATGAGCTTTAAAGCGGAGTTCCAGTCACCTGTGAAAAAAAATAAAAGTCAGCAGCTACAAGAACTGTAGCTGCTGCCTTCTAAAAAAAAAGAGCCACTTACCTGTCCCACGATCCAGCGGTGTGCTCACCCTAGTAAGTTTCAGCTGCTGTCTTCGTTCCTTGGCACCGGCATCTTTACTATGGGCACCCGGCTGTGAAGCCGCAAGCTGTCACAGCCGGGTGCCCATAGTAAAGATGCCGACCCTAAGGAACGAAGACATCAGCTGAAACTTACTAGGGTGAGCACACCGCTGGATCACGGGACAGGTGAGTGGCTGTTTTTTTTTTTTTTTAGAAGTCAGCAGCTACAGTTCTTGTAGCTGCTGACTTTTATTTTTTTTGGCTTGCGGCTTCACAGCTGGGTGCCCGCTGTGCTGCACCCATCGTGAATGGTGTATGCAGTGTTCTGGGACCTGTCAGTATCCCAGAAGACTGTGGGGGGGCTGGGCGGGGGAGGGAGGAGAACTTCAGTTTCCGTCTGCCTAGGCGGTCGAAACAGAAGTGGGGGCGGGAACCTGTAAAAATCGGGTACCAACGACCCCCCCCCCCGTGCCAATTCTTCGAGAGAAGCAGGGGATGAGTCCTGAAAGTGGAACTTCCCCATTTAGTGGAGCTCCGCTTTTAGATCATCACAGAGGACAAGGGGGAACTCTTTACATCTAGAGGAAAAGAGATTTAATCTCCAAATATGGAAAAGTTTCTTCAAAGTAAGAGCTGTGAAAAAGACTAGAAAAAGACTGAACAAGAATAGACTCTCTCAAGAACTGGTTCTGTCCAGCTCAGTAGATTGCTATAAAAAAGGCCTGGGTTAGTTCCTAAATGTACATAATATAACTGGACACTGACATTTACAGGTAAATTTGATCCAGGGAAAATCAATTGCCTCTTGGGAGATCAGGACATTTTTTTTCTCCTGCTGGGGCAAATTAGAACATGCTTTGCTGGGGTTTTTTACCTTCCTCTGGATCAACTGTGGGCATAGGACTGTGTATAAGGGATTGTATGATTTTTTCCCCCCTCCCTTTTATTGGTTGAACTAGATGGACTTTTTTCAACCCAACTATGTAGCTATGCTTGGCTGTCAAGCAGAATACCAGGCGTCAGTACCTTTGGAGTCACCCACAAGTAAAAGAATGCAGCCAACGATCATTATCACAACTGATGGCAATGGCAGATTTTTATTTTCTTGAATTTATTTTAAATGATCAATGATCAAAATATAATTTAATTCCTTTTGTGTTACCTTTAAGTAGTTCCTACCAGTTGCACACATATACTATGGCGGGTGGGGGGCCTTAACACAGAGACACCATATATATACTTCCATAGGGAACTACTCTTCTGCACTGAGCACAGTGACCAAGCTGTCACAGACAACTCCCAGTCAATGTTTACACTCGGGAGTTTCCAATTATGTGACAGCCAATTACAGTGGTCACATAATTGGGAAGCCCACCTTAATCTCCCACCTCGAGGAACCTCTTAAAGGGCTTCTTTGCAGCAGCAGCAGCAAGGGGTTAACACAAGAACAAAGGATATTTATTGCAAACAAATATTTATTGCAATAATAGTTTATCTGTCTCATAGTATGAGACATAGAAAGAAATCATCTGTTCTTTATTCAGATTTCAATCTAGCGGCTGGGTCATAAATCATAGTTTCTGCAATTATGTATTCACTGGAGATCATAAACTGCAGCATGTAATGAAGACATGGGTTTAGCTACATTGTAGAACGCACATTTAAAAAAAAAAAAAGGTGAGAACAAGGATCTTAAAATCTTTTTAGATTTGCATTCTGTTTTCCTGCTACATACCTGGAATTCCATGGGATGGAAGGGACATGGGTAAACTGAACGGCTACCAGCTATTTGTGAACTCCCGTAACTACAGTCAGGTCCATAAATATTGGGACATTGACACAATTCTAATCTTTTTGGCTCTATACACCACCACAATGGATTTGAAATGAAACAAACAAGATGTGCTTGAACTGCAGACTTTCAGCTTTAATTTGAGGGTATTTACATACAAATCCGGTGAACGGTGTAGGCATTACAACAGTTTGTATATGGGTCTCCCACTTTTCAAGGGACCAAAAGTAAATGGGACAGATTAACAATCATAAATCAAAACTTTCACTTTTTAATACTTGGTTGCAAATCCTTTGCAATCAATTACAGCCTGAAGTCTGGAACGCATAGACATCACCAGACGCTGGGTTTCATCCCTGGTGTTGCTATCAGGCTTCTACTGCAACTGTCTTCAGTTCCTGCTTGTTCTTGGGGCATTTGCTGTCTACAGCAAGTGAAATGCATGCTCGATCGGATTCAGGTCAGGTGATTGGCTTGGTCATTGCATAACATTCCACTTCTTTCCCTTAAAAAACTCTTTGGTTGCTTTCGTAGTATGCTTCGGGTCATTGTCCATCTGCACTGTGAAGCACCGTCCAATGAGTTCTGAAGCATTTGGCTGAATATGAGCAGATAATATTGCCGGAAACACTTCAGAATTCATGCAGCTGCTTTTGTCATCAGTCACATCATCAATAAATAAAAGTGAACCAGTTCCATTGGCAGCCATACATGCCCACGCCATGACAATACCACCACCATGCTTCACTGATGAGGTGGTATGCTTTGGATCATGAGCAGTTCCTTTCCTTCTCCATACTCTTCTCTTCCCATTACTCTGGTACAAGTTGATCTTGGTCTCATCTGTCCATAGGATGTTGTTCCAGAACTGTGAAGGCTTTTTTAGATGTTGTTTGGCAAACTCTAATCTGGCCTTCCTGTTTTTGAGGCTCACCAATGGTTTAAATCTTGTGGTGAACCCTCTGTATTCACTCTGGTGAAGTCTTCTCTTGATTGTTGACTTTGACACACATATACCTACCTCCTGGAGAGTGTTCTTGATCTGGACAACTGTTGTGAAGGGTGTTTTCTTTACCAGGGAAAGAATTTTTTGGTCATCCACCACAGTTGTTCTCCGTGGTCTTCCGGGTCTTTTGGTTTTGCTGAGCTCACCGGTGCGTTCTTTCTTTTTAAGGATGTTCCAAACAGTTGATTTGGCCACACCTAATGTTTTTGCTATCTCTCTGATGGGTTTGTTTTGTTTTTTCAGCCTAATGATGGCTTGCTTCACTGATAGTGACAGCTCTTTGGATCTCATATTGAGAGTTGACAGCAACAGATTCCAAATGCAAATAGCACACTTGAAATGAACTCGACCTTTTATCTGATCCTTATAAATGGGATAATGAGGGAATAACACACACCTGGCCATGGAACAGTTGAGCAGCCAATTGTCCCATTACTTTTGGTCCCTTAAAAAGTGGGAGGAACATATACAAACTGTTGTAATTCCTACACCGTTCATCTGATTTGGATGTAAATACCCTCAAATTAAAGCTGAAAGTCTGCAGTTAATGCACATCTTGTTTGTTTCATTTCAAATCCATTGTGGTGGTGTAGAGAGCCAAAAAGATTAGAATTCTGTCGATGTTCCAATATTTATGGACCTGACTGTACATGAATGAGCTTAAGCACAGAAAAATATCAGATTTATGGTACTGAAGACATCTAAGCACACAGTAATATGTAGCAGATACTTTTTCTGCCATTACACTGCAAATGCAGGAAGGGTAAATTGAAACAGAGCACTTTTCACACTTCCTGGAGCTACATGGTAGTCTCAACTGTCTTTACACAGATGTCTGGTATCTCTGCATATACAGTGCATCCGGAAAGTATTCACAGGGCTTCACTTTTTCCACATTTTATGTTACAGCCCTATCCCAAAATGGATTAAATTCATTATTTTCCTCAAATTCCACAAAAATTACCCCATAATGACAACGTGAAATACCTGCTCCACAGAGCTCTGGACCTCAGATTGGGGCGAAGATTCATCTTCCAACAGGACAATGACTGTAAGCACACACCCAAGATAACAAAGGAGTGGCTATGGGACAACTCTGTGAATGTCCTTGAGTGGCCCAGCCAGAGCCAAGACTTGAACCCGGTTGAACATTTCTAGAAAGATCTGAAAATGGCTGTGCACCGACGCTCCCCATCCAACCTGATGGTGCTTGAGAGGTTTTTCAAAGAAGAATGGGAGAAACTGTGTGAAAATAGATGTGCCAAGCTTGTAGCATCATACTCAAAAATACTTGAGGCTTTAATTGGTGCCAGAGGTGCTTCAGCAAAGTATTGAGCAAAGGCTGTGAATGCTTATGTAAATGTGATTTTTTTCCATTTTTTATTTATGATAAATTTGCAAAGATTTCAAACAAACTTCTTTCACGTTATCATTATGGGATATTGCTTGCAAAATTTTGAGGAAAATAATGCATTTAATCAATTTTGGAATAAGGCCACATAACAAAATGTAGAAAAAGTGAAGTGATGTTACTTTCTGGATGCACTGTAATAAAAGCTTGTTTTTTTAAAAAATACAGTCACAATACAACCTTTAAAGTGGTAGTAAACCCTCCTATCATTTTCAGCCAAGGAAGCTGCCATATTGGCCTCTGTTTAATATCCAACTGCCATGATGCTGCACATGAGATCAGCTTTGACACCAGCCATTGGATGGTTTGACAGTTTGATTTAGAGCACAACCAATGGGAATGTTACATTTCCGACACGTGCCGAAAATGTAACTGGTTTTTAAACTGTTAAATGGATGGGTTTACTACCGCTTTAAGACCCTGTAACAAATATGTGCTGTGGATTAAACAGCAATTTCCTGTGATATGCTTCTATAGATTATCACAAATCTCTTCAAAGTGGTTCATGTTTTAATTAATGCAGTGTTGTTAAGACAATACATGTATCCTGATTAGGGTACACTACTTGGAAAGAGAAGCGGTTCTTTTGCGTTATACTAACCTTTACTTGTGTGGCTCTAGACTCCATGTGACTATGATAAATGGGGACATGCTGTCAGTACACCAGCCCATAGACTACAGCAAAAATGCTGCATTTCCTTATTCTCTTATTTTTTGTTGCATACACAGCAGGTCTAAACTGTAATCTCTGGCTGACGTCACAGGAAAAGAATCAAGGCAACTTAGGCAGTTTTAAAATGAAGAATAAACATAAGCTGTAAGGGATCTCGTGTAATAATTCTTTGCAGGTTTTCAGGTTTCTTGGCATTTGTTGTTAATTTAAACTACCAACAAGCTCTTCTGTCCATAGATACTACTTGCAGATCACAGAGCACTCCCCTTGACAATTCCTTCTTAAGCTTTTCTCATGAGAGGAATTGCACCCCCTTTGTTTGGGCATCGTTGAGGGTGAGCATATAATTTTTGTGCTTTTATTGAGGTACTGACAGAGATGTGCCGAATTTTGCATGGCACATGTGGTGTGCTTGGTTGTATTAACAAAATGTGTGACACAGATCAGCGCTTCCTGAAACATCTCCTCTGTGACAAAATAAAATTGTTGCGATCTGATCATCGCAGGAGAGAGAACTGAATAACTCCTTCCTCCTGCAGATTGATGACCTCATCTCAGTCTAGGAGGCTTCACAATGCTCAATCTGAGACTACTTTTTAACCACTTGCTTACTGGACACTTATAACCCCTTCCTGCCCAGGCCAATTTTCAGCTTTCAGCGCTCTCACACTTTGAATGACAGTTGCGCGGTCATGCAACAGTGTACTCATATGAAATGTTTAGCATTTTTTTCACACAAACAGAGCTTTCTTTTGGTGGTATTTAATCACCACTGGGTTTTTTATTTTTTGCTAAACAAAAAAAGACCGACAATTGTGAAAAAAAAAACAAGATGTTTTTCATATTTGGTTATAAAATTTAGCAAACAGGCAATTTTTTTCCTTCACTGATGGGCACTGATGAGATGGCAATGATAGGTGGCACTGATGAGGAGGCACTGCTACACAAAAAAAAAAATTGTCTTAATGCATAGAATGCATTAAAATAAAAAAAAAACCTTCTGCCTTTACAACTCCTTTAAGCCTGTTTTCCGGCTATAGCGTGGGTGCCAAGAAGTAAAAGGTAAATTGTACACCTTTTTGGAATACCGTAGATGTATATTGTGACATGTTAGAAATATATTAATGCAGACCTGTAAAAGTTACTGAAAGGTCCTCTTTAAAATCTTGATCAGTCCTTACACTGTTTCCTACAATCCTCAGGACAGTATACAGGGCCATTCAGAGCTCTATTGATTTAAAAAATGTTGTTGGCCAAACACTGGGAAAATGCTGGCCATTCAGAGCTCTATTGATTTAAAAAATGTTGTTGGCCAAACACTGGGAAAATGCTGGCCATTCAGAGCTCTATTGCTTTAAAAAATGTTGTTGGCCAAACACTGGGAAAATGCTGGCCATTTAGAGCTCTATTGCTTTAAAAAATGTTGTTGGCCAAACACTGGGAAAATGCTTACAGGAAGGGATAGCACAGGGATAAACAAATAATTGCGATGCAGCTCTTTCATTATCATCAGATGGGTGAGCAGCATTATCATGACTTCAGGATAGGCAGGGTTGTTGAACTGGAAGGATGAACATGAAGGATGCTTGCAGATATAAGAAGCAGACAGAACATATATGTGCAACAGCAAGTGTAAAATAAATGTCAGTCTCAGAGATCATGATAACTGCAAACCCAAGTCTCCAGATGGACATTAAAAAGAAATTCATAAATTGCTAAACTTAGTGAAAAGTCATCATCTGAGACCCCTAAACCCATTTCATTGAGTGTGTCAAAGAATGATCTGACTGTTTTTTGAGTGTGGAAGTGTGCATCCACTAAAATACGTTGTGGAGCTAGTTTGCATTGGCTTCTTTTTGAGCCCCAAGACACCATCTACATGCAAGAAAAGATCAGCAGATATGAACTGGTTCTGCAAGGATGTACCAGTACCATGCAAGAAACTATAACACATTATATAAAACACAGAACTATAATAAGTGAATCTGAACAGCCATTAATTAAAACAAGAAGTGGACAACCATATTAAATTAACAAAATAAGCAAAGATGTCTGCAAGAGATTTTGCATCATTTAAAGGAAAAATAAAATTAGCCAAAAAGGTCCCCTCTGCAAAAAAAAGTGAATGCTTAACTTTCATGCTTCCCATCTTGCTGAATTCATGGTCTTGAAGAGGAATCTTCCTCTTAACCCTGCTGAGAAACTGACACTTCCAGGAGTGTCGGTTTCCTGGCCCCTTACTGTGCTAAGCAGGTTGTTCCCGTCAACCTCAGGCCACAGTAGTGACATGTAGGCGGATGGGAAGAACTGAGAGCATGGGGGACTGGAAGACTGACACTCCTAGCAGTGTCAGTTTCTCAGCAGACCTACAGTCACAGGGTACACTTTTAGTCCACATAGGCACTTACACGCATTTTCCTTTATTTACGGATCTGAACGCAGCTGTATTGTTTTTAACAGAGAAATTCACATTGGTGTTTAAACGTGCACTGCCTTCAGATCCATAACTCAAAATTCAAAAATCTGAGAACATGCAAGTACACGTATACCATGCATTCTGGTATTGGAAAAAATAGGAAGATTTTAAGCATTTATTAAATAGATTTAAAAGCAGGGATCATTATGCAAGAGCTTTTGTTACAGAAAAAGATCAGTAACAATTTTACAGCCATATGAATGTAGTCTTAATTTATGACATCAGCAATGTAACAATAATTAAAATGATAGTTACTTATGACAATCCACCATAAGCTTACTTAAAAAATATCCTCATGTTGTGACTTTTGCCTATCTGCTGCCCATCTCATTCCACAACTGCTTGGATTCTGTGCATGCTTTGCAGCTTCCTCTTCTGCTCATTCCTTTGGTATACTTTCAATTTCTAAGGACTGCAGATTCTGTGGTACTGTACCTTGCTGTAAGCAAGCATTGTTTCCTGTACTTACTGTGCCTTCTGAAACTCCTACTCTAAGCCCTTCCTGTAGTTCAAAAGGCAGACTCTGCATAATGCGTGATGCTGCAATGCATATATACGGGGCACAGTGCATGTGTGACAGAATTTGAACAAATAAATCTTTGATATTATTCTAAAAGTACGTTTTCAAACTTCAAGATCTTTCATAATCTTAGGAGTAGGCTAGAGATAACTGAAATACAATGTGTAAATGAACATATAATTTTAAATTTTGATAATAGATGCACTTTAAAGGCTTCGTTTCTCTTGCAGGTAAAAAAAAAAAATGTGCATTTATTTTTTTTTTCTGGAGCTTGCAGAGCATTGCACTCACAATCAGCAGATCGCGGGTGCAATGTCAGGCTACTGCAGACTCTCAGTATAGCTATCTGCCTGTACCTCCTCACCAGCACTCTCACAGTTCATTGAGAACTATAAGCCATCTGCTGCAAAGGCAGACGGCAGTTGTAGTTCATTAACCACTTCAGCCCCAGAAGGATTTCCAGCTTTAGGACCGGAGCCCTTTTTGCGATTTGGCGCTGCGTCGCTTTAACTGACAATTGCGCGGTCGTGCGACGTTGTACCCAAACATAATTTGCGTCCTTTTTTTCCCACAAATAGAGCTTTCTTTTGGTGGTATTTGATCACCTCTGCGTCATTTCTGATCGCCGCTATAAACAAAAGAAGAGCGACAATTTTGCAAAAAAACCCAAATTTCTTACTTTTTGCTAAAATACAAATCCAAAAAAAAAATATAAAAAAACATTTTTTTTCACCGTTTTTGGCCGATTTATATTCTTCCTCATATTTGCGATAAAAAAAATCGCAATCGGCGTTTATTGATTGGTTTGCGCAAAAGTGGTCACGTTTACGGATGATGAGAATTCATTTTTGGGGTTTTTTTTTTTTTTATCTTTTACTAGTAATGGCGGCGATCTGCGATTTTTAGCGGTACTGCGATATTGGGGCGGACATGTCGGAACGTTTTGACACTTTTTTGGGACCATTGGCATTTATACAGCGATCAGTGCTATAAAAATGCACTGATTACTGTGTAAATGCCATTGGCAGTGAAGGGGTTAACCTGCAGGGGGCGCGCTAAGGGTTAACTATGTTCCCTGGGCGTGTTCTAACTGTGTGGGGGCTTGCCTAGCTGGGGAAGGGAAGTGGTCACAGCCTTCACGTACAGGAAGGCTGTGATCACAGCCCTTCCCCCTCACACAGAGCGGAGGTCCGTGTTTACTTACACGGACCTCCGCTCCTTCACTCCGGGGGGGGGCATCGCGGGTGGCTTCGATTGCCGCCGCACCCGCTCCCTGGCCCCCCCCGAACACAGTGAGCGCGCGCGCGCTCACAGTGGCTCTGTATCGCGGCCGCCGTCGTATGACGGCGATTCGCGTTACAGAGCCACTTTGTCGCCGTCATTTGCCGATCAGCCGTCGGCAATCGGTTAAATTCACAGATTGCTCTTTTTAAATTGTGACAGCAAGTCAGAGAAGGATTGGAAGGGTGTAGGCAAGTGCTCTTTGGTAACATGTTACACCCTAAATACAGGTGTAAACATTCAACCAAAGGTGAACTTACCCTAAGAGAAAGATATATCATCAAGAGATCAATGTTTAGCCACTTGGGCAGCAGAAGAGTATTTCATCTCTTTTGCAGGAAGAGCTTTTTAGCCAGCTTTAGTTATCTAACAGGGTAAATTATATATCAAAAACAATAAACTATCTTTATGAATAAAAATATCCCCAAGCAGAAATTACAATACAAGGAACACTTACACATATAATCGCATACTTATTATTGCGTTCGCCATAAAATTATGCTCAGAACTATATTTAGTCAAGAATAGTATTTATTCTCATGTAGTTAGGCCAAGATCTAAGCCCCTCAAAATATTAGGCAAATAAACGACCTCTAATAATACATTTAAATAAGCCCTAACCATAAACGATACCAAGAGAAGTATTGATGAAAATTTCATCCATCATCAAACCAAATCATGGCATCACATAGTAAAGAACATAAAGACCCGTGATGCCAGCATTAGTCAAAGTGACTTTTTGTCATTATGACTAATGCTGGCATCAAACTCTTTTTACTCTTTACTTTGTTATATAATGATTTGGTTTGATGATCTGTGAAATGTTAACTTTAACCATTGGATTTGCCATCATTCTCTTGGTATTATTTATGATTAATGATTTATGTTGAGTATTTATTGTATAAATATAACTGTCCTTGAGATTTTTTTTCTGTTTTTTGGGAGGGATGGGTTCAAAGTAGATTTAATTCCAATGTATTACAGATTAGTTGCAACTATGGACATACATTTCAGGCTTAAAGGGATTGTAAATAAAACATGTTTATGTAAAAAAAAATGACATATACTTACCTGTTTTGTGTAATGGTTTTGTACAGAGCATCCCCGATCCTCCTCTTCTCATGTCCATAAGACACAGAAAGCTCAGCCCCGCCCCACTGCTGTGATAGACAGTGGCTCCTTCAGCTGCATGTCAGCCAATCAGGAGGGAGAGACCTGGGAGAGCCTTGGGTCTCATGCACATCGCATTGAGATTGAGCTTAGGTATTTGGTGGGCTGGGGGGAGGGGGCTGAGGGGGGAGCTGCACACTGAAGCTTTAAAGTGGTTCTAGAGCCTTAAGTTTTTTTACCCCAATGTATTTTATGTGTCTATAGACACAAACATGGCAGCTTGGCATTGAGCACACACAAGTTCCCCCACAGAAAGTGGCTTTCTATGGGAGCATAGGAAATATGTGCCAAAAATTACATTAAAAAGCTCCTATATCAGTAGAGAGTATTTTTTGAGGCTATTTTGGACTTTCATTGTACTGTTAAGGATTTCAAAACATATATATACTGTAGATATAAAATAGTGTTCATTACAACAATTTAAAAGACAACAAGCACATTTAAAAAAAAAAAAAAAACTTTGTGCCACATAGAGGCACTCTAGTGCTCCCTATTAGCTGGACAGTGATATAGTGATGGCAAAAAAGGCTGTTACTTTGAAACCTATCACATAACATATATCCAGAGTCCTCTAGACATGTTTTGCGGAAATATCGGCTTCTTCAGGAGATTTAGGGAGCAGGCAGAAAGTTGTATATGTCTACAAAAAGAAAAATCATAACGTAATATGAAAATAAATATTGTGTACTTGGTCACCTCAAGACCGTACAGTGTGTTACCTAAACCGTGGCCACATGTGTGGCGCCACAGCATGCGTCTATCCCGGTGAATATGGAAACACCAATACAGAGGCATAAATACCCAGGCTGGGGATAAGAAGGGGTTGTACTATATAGAACCTACAGCAGGTGGTCTAGTAAGATGGATACAATAGATTGAATCACATCATATCAATACATGATATCTTGGCCAAGGGTTGTTCTTTAAATAGTGTATTTCATATTTGGATTAGTGCTGGAACATCAGAGGGCAGGACTAGGTGTGCCATTATCTATAATTTATCTCAGGTCTTTAAGGTGAATGGATAGATTTTTCTTATACCCTTTTTATGGAGCATTATACAGCTATAGATTTCGCCTTTGGCAATTTCCTTTTACTGTTTTTTTTCTAGGCATTTAGATAGTGGTACATCTAGTCCTGCCCTCTGATGTTCCAGCACTAATCCAACTATGAAATACACTATTTATAGAACAACCCCTGGCCAAGATATCATGTATTGATATGCTGTGATTCAATCTATTGTATCCATCTTACTAGACCACCTGCTGTAGGTTCTATATAGTACAACCCCTTCTTATCCCCAGCCTGGGTATTTTAGCCCCCTGTATTGGTGTTCCCATATTCGAAGGGACAGACGCATGCTGTGGCACCGCGCATGTGGCCACGTTTTGGGTAAGACACTGTAAAACCTCAATGTGACCAAGTACACAGTATTTCTTATTATATTATGATGTTGTTAGGATTATTCTTTTTTGTTTTGTAGACATATATACAACTTTCTGCTAGCTCCCTAAAACTCCTGAAGAAGCGGATATTTCCACGAAACATGTCGAGAAGAATCAGGATATATGTTATGTGATAGGTTTCAAAGTATCAGCATTTTTTGCCATCAGTATATCACGGTCCAGCTAATAGGGAGCACTAGGGTGCCTCTATATGGCACTAAGTGTTTTTTTTTTATATGTGCTTGTCTTTTAAATTAATTGTTGTAATAAATATGATATATATATATATATACACAGACACACACACACATGTGTTGAAGTCCTTAACCGTACCATGAAAGTCCAAAATAGCCTAAAAAAATAGCCTCTCTACTTTCTATGG
>BLSH010015614.1:481157-502934 GCA_018402905.1 Glandirana rugosa
TATATATATATATATATATATATATATATATATATATATATTATAAATAATGTTGTTAATTAAATTTTCTGTTCGTGTATATTTTTTTTTTGTGAATCACGGTATATCTCCGTGGGATCACGAGGGATAATCGACCTGGCACTATATGACTACCGTTTTTTACGACTATGAAACTTTGGATAGTGTATTGTATATAGGACTAAGAAGAGCTGTACAAAGCACCTTTATAGGCGAAGAAGTCCTCAAAATCCCTCGATCGTCTTTCAACATATATACAGATGTTTTGTTTTTTCTTATTAGGATTGTTGTAGTATTATATTATTCTTTATGACACATATTATATATATATATATATATATATATATATATATATATATATATATATACACACACGTGTTGAAGTCCTTAACCGTACCATGAAAGTCCAAAATAGCCTAAAAAAATAGCCTCTCTACTTTCTATGGGGGCACTCACTGAAGGAGGAGGAGCCAGGAGCGCCGGTGAGGGACCCCAGTAGAAATTAGATTGGGGCGGCACTGTGCAAAACCACTGCACAGAGCAGGTGAATAGGACAAGTTTATTATCATTTAAAAAAAAATTGAAGCTTTACTATCACTTTAAAAGGCTAGTTTCATGGCATTTATTTTGACTCTTGTTTCTGCACTTTGAGCTTCTGACCCGGAACATATAGGAGCATAAGAGCTTGTGACTTTACACTGGCTTGCATGATCTGTATACTGGTTTCATATTAGGGTAGTCCATTGTGGTTAACACATGAGCATTAATGCATTTTATATCACGCTTCATTAATAATGCATTAAGGCAGCTGGGCGCTTTCATTTAAATAGCAGACTTTCCGGCTGGATCACCAGGTGCAGATAAAACAAAGTCTAAAAAAGAAAATACAGCCGTTAAATTTAAAAATTGGTAGGCTGCAATATAATAAATGTTTACTTTGGGGTTTCATACTGCTTTAATTCACATATTAGCGGTATGTGGGGAACCATGTGAAACACTTTTGCAAAATTAATATCTACAGCCGCTTCTCTGCCCTAAGGTTTTGCTTATTAGCTCATAAAAATAGCAAATTGTTTTGACAACTTATGACTTGAATGTGAATCCATGCTGAATATTGCTTATAATATCTTTTTCTAGCAAAAACACATCCATATTAACATTTATCAAAATCTCAAATGTCTTCTTAGCTACAGAAGTTAAGCTGGGGGGCGTGGCTGGAAGTTGCCAGGGATGGCAGCACATTCACTGAGGATCTCATCGACTATCCAGGGCACACAGCACGGAAAGTGAATTTCCTCATTGCGGCGATTCACACACCAGCAAATGGGCAACACCAAGCAGAATGTCTACACGAAGAAAAGAGGATCATTCTGTGCAAGCCGATGGAGTTTTTCCCTCAGTCGCCCAGACAGCATGTGTCGAAGATGACGCTGGTGCATGCTGTACCTCACAGCTTGGTGGGGAGGCCAGCTAGCTTTGTAGCCCTCGCTACACAGGAGATCAGACGCTGCCTAAGGCATCTGTTAGCAACAATTGACAGTCGTCTTCACCATCAAAATCAAAGCTCAGGCTGACTCCAGCTTCAGAGCCAGACAATGAGGTGAGTCCTTCTCAGCTTTCTTTCTCTGGAGACACTTGGCTAACTAATTCCATAGCAGCTTTTCCCACTTCCAACCAACCTGTGCTGGACACAATTTTAAGATATGTTGCTATCCTTGCACAGCTCCATCCAGTCTGACATGCTTCATATGGTGCACAATCTTAAATCTGAAATTTATGATATCGGTGAGAGTATCAAAATCCAAGATGGGTAAATTTGCCACTTTCTTTACTGATTTAGTGGATGCCCATAGTGAGAAGAAGAGGAGATAGAATGGGTTAGATCTGGAAGATCGCTCCAGACTAAACAATGTGGAGATCAGGGGTATACCGAAAACCATTCAACATACAGCACTGAAAGATTACTTTGTGCAACTTATGGCTACCTTTTTTTACCAGATAAGCTCAACACAAAGGTGTCACGCTACTGTACAACCTTTTACAGTCCAAAGACACATTTGTAAAGGGACCAGCTCTTCAAAAATGAGAACAGGACCTAAATGAGTCTTTCACAAACAATGATGTCAGGCCATATATTACAATTATGCGTCACCTAAATGTACTATTAGGAGCTAGCCCAAAAACTGTATCACAGATTGTATGTTACCCTCTCTGCTGATGTCACAGGAATTAGTCCAGGCACTGCGTCATGACAATGAGAGTCGGGATCCCCTGGGTGCCTGGACTGATACCTGTCTCAGCTTTTCAGCAAGCCGCTGAGAGCCTGAGACAGCCGCTCCCCGCCCCTCCACAGTACGGCACTCCACGGAGCGTGGGGGGGCAGATAGGAGAGCTGCTGATTGACCGTCAGCAGCTCTCTGCTTGGCATTGGCAAAGTTTGAGCACTCAGTTCTCAGCGCAGAGGAACAGATGCAGAATCAGACTGTTGCTGCATCTTCCTAGGTACTGTAAGTATGAATGGGCAAAAAAAAAAAACATAGTTCTTAATTCCAGGAAACTTGGAGCACTTAGCCTTCATCTTAACGGTTCTCTATAGATGGTAATAGTGATCCAATTGAATGGTACCTTTTTATTGTCTGATGTTGTATTTGACTGACTATTTTTCATGTCAGTAGCATTACCCAACCCACTCATTGGTACACATTTGGTCTTGTTCTTAAAAGTTCTTCAACGGTGAACCTGCTGTTCTATGCAACACAAAATTGGCTAAAAACCAAATAAAGATGATTCTTTAAAAAAAGAGGTTAAGCTTACAGCTCTTTGATTACTTAGGGGGAGATTTACTAAAACTGGTGCACACAAAATCTGGTGCAGCTGTGCACAATAACATCAGCTTTCAACTTCAGCTTGTTCAATCAAGCTTAGACAATAAAACCTAAAAGTTGATTTGTTTGTATGCACAGCTGTACCAGATTTTGTGCGCAACAGTTTTAGTAAGGCTCTGTTCACATGGTGTAGTAGCACAATAGTGGCAAATTGCGGGAAATCCGCACAATCCCCATCACTTCCAATGGCACCCCAATTGCGTTGTGATTTTGCTGCGATTGTCGCCCGATGAATCACGGTAAAATCGCACAAAAAATTTACTTCTTTTGGGTGAAGGGCGTCCAGCGACTCTGCGCGATTTTACCGCAATTCATCGGGCAATAATCGCAACAAAATAGCTCAGTGATCGGGGTGCCATTGGTAGTGATGGGGATCGCGCGGTCGTCCCAGGATTTGCCGATATTTCAAATCACGGGCAGATTCGTGCTGTTTCCGCCCACGATTCGGATCGCTCAGATGTGAATGGAGCCTAAATCTCCCCCATAGTGACAATCACTTTTTAAATATAGGCCCCACATTTTGCCAAAGATGACAGATACCAAAAAAAAAAAAAAACTTTAAAAAGTTGACAGCGGTTCTAATTCTTCCACGCTTTTCCTAAAACTAAAACAATGCGGCTGAAGTTGGACATTATTTGCACAATATACTTTTGTTGTAGGGTTTTTTTTTTTAAATTGTAATCATATTTACCGGTTTTGGAATATTTATTAATAATAGTGTTATTTATTTGGTGTTATGTTGTGCAATATTTGTGGATGTTTTTTTTTTTTTTTTTACATTTTATAAAATGCTCAGCAGGTTCAACTAATTTTTTTTATATAAATGCGAGGCAAGGTATTAGAAACATTCTAACGTTCTCACATCATTAATACAGATGCTGAAGCAGCTGCCAAAAGTAAGATGATGGATTATTTCCCAGTAAAACTAATGCCACCAGAACATTTGCATAAATTATTCATTTGTTTATTTGTGCATTACATGTTTGGTCTTTCAAGAATGAGTGGATGCAATACAGTTTCAAAGATGTACAAATGTTTGCTCTGCTGTGACTGTAGCTCTGTAGGATGTCTAGAATAATTTCTAAAACAACAGTACTTAAAGAAGGACCCCATCCAACACCACTAAGTCTGTATTTGGTGAAAAGGCAAGAAGGCATTCTTTGTATATATTCATAAATACATTTAAGGTGGACATGAACTCAGAAAGAGAAAATTTTTTACATTATAGAGAACATTTAGAAATGTGCCTTTTGCCTTGCATATCTCCTGAAATATAGCAGTACACTTTTCTGGAATGTGTGTGCGCCTAAGCACTCCTATACCTACAGCCTCATAGCTAAAAATACGCAGTGTGAGATCTAAGGAACTGCTGACTCTGACCTCTGGGCTGAGTCTCTAGTCTCAGGAGATGTAAAAGCAGATTTGGTGATGGCAATACTGTGCTGCTTACTGTGCTCTGTGCTGGAGGCTCTGACATGAGGAAGCAGATCCCTGCATTTACCAAGATGGCCAACTCTACAAAGAGTGCAAACAAAGGCAAGGTGAGTCAGTAATGTAGAAAAGATCAGCTGCAGGGAAACCACAGGCAATGCTGGTGACTAGCCTTTTGCTCTTTGCCTGCTTTATTTTGGGAACAGCTGCCAAAGCTCAGTTCATCTTTAAGCAGCACATTTAGTTAGAATCCTTTAAACACATTATTTTATGCAAGCATGAAGACAATGCAAAGACCATGGAAGTAGAAAATACACAAGTGACAAAAAAATGTCACCTACCTGCAACTTCTTGTGAAGATGAATGTATGTTCCCTGCAGCTTCCAGTTTGACAGGGATGGGTGATCCGCCTTCCAATATCTTAACCAGCTCTTTCAGCTTACTGCACTCATCCTGTAGTTGCTGCACTTCCTCTTTATGACGTTGCTTCTCAGCTTTCTGAGCTGGATTGATGTTCAGATGAACCACCTTCACTTCAGTTGGATCATACGAACCCTAAAATACACAGAAAAAAACCGCAAGGGGGTCATGTATTAACCACTTCAGCTCTGGAAGATTTTACCGCCTTCATGACCAGGCCATTTTTTTACTATTTATCACTGCGCTACTTTAACAGCGGTCATGCAAGGCTGTGCCAACACAAGATTTATATAATTTTTTGCTCACAAAGAGCTTTCTTTTTGGTGGTATTTAATCACCACTGGGTTTTTTATCTTTTAATATATAAACAAACACCACCGAAAATTTTGAAAAAAAAAACCAAAACAATATTTTTCACTTTCTGCTATAAAACATATCCAATGAAAAAAACAAATGTATTCATAAATTGATGCCAAAATGTATTCTGCTCCATGTCTTACAGCTTCTGATTGATAAAGGTGTTTTAAAGTAACCCAAACTCAAACACAATTGCTAAAATCTCATATAAGCTTCAGCATGTTAATGTGGTTTTAAAAGTAATTTTCAATGTTTTTTTTTTTTTTCTGTAGCTTTCTTTTCTTACAGAATATCAACACTCTCTCTGTCACCACTCATCACCCTGTCACACACAATCTCAAAAAATGATTTTAAGCAGCTACTATGATGCTCATTTCACAGGCATATTCCAGGTTGTTGCCATCAGAATGCCCTCTCTGAGTTATTTATGTGTAAACGTTGTGAAGTGCATGCAGGAGATAAGTAGCACCAATAAATAAAAAATGTGCAAAAATTTTTTTTTATAAAAAAAAAAAAAGTCAATACTTTATGATACACATATTGCTTTAGCAAACCACAGTAAATGCACTTCAGTTAGGATGGACATGTATGTTAGGTAAGGAGATAGTAGATGGTATCATATGCACTGTTGCCTGCTGCTTGATATCTGTTTGCTTGGGTACTAATGCTTTCATATGAGGATTGGTAGTTATTGGTATTAACTGGAGGCTTTCACCAAGCTGCTTTTTCACATTCCCAGCAGCAAGGGAGCAAGGAGGTGAGTATAAAATTCTAAACGTCGTCCTATTATTTTGTCTTGCATGGAGCAAAGTACGGGTTTTATTTAAGTGTCAACCCACACCCACTGCATGCGACTGGCTGCTGTACAGCAACATCTTGTCAATCAGGAAAGTCCAGAGTTCCTGATCATGTGACTGACTGCAACCCTAGGTCTCTGTCTTAAATCTCAGGAGATGTCAGAGAGCTTGAGGAAAATGAATCCAGAAAGAAATACCTTTCTGCACTGCCTGAAGGTACTCTAAGATGGACAATGATTCCAGCACTCCTTATACTGAAAAAATATTTTAACTATATCGCTTTTGTCTTTAAGAGTTTAATTGCAAAATTTTGGCACCCATTTATGTTTTCAGATACAGAGGAGGTAGCTCAACTTACGTCCCTAGAAGATGTATAGATCTAGCAGCCAGACTCCACCTGCAGACATCCAAACAGATTGAAGCACTCAGTTATGGGTAGGGTATTTAAAAAATGCACAACAATGTGTGCTCTAAGGAAAAGAGCTGAATGTTGCTAAAGCAGACGACTCTGAAAAAGGCAGAGAGCATATTTATGCCTGGTAAGCATCTCTCTGACCCTTACTTTGAAAATAAACTACACAGGAAAAAACTTATATTAAATAGATTATCTGGATTACCTGTTGAAAAAATATATTATCTGGTGTAAATGATGAGATAGTGTGTCCTCAAAATGAGTCATATCACGCCCAGAGAGCAGTAAATGTTCAAAGACCCTAATAAAACTATAATAATCTTGCAATGCATAGTTCAGATTGTAAAACCCGATCTCCATGCACCTTTGAATACACCACCTCAGGAACATAGCACCCATCAATCTCTCAAGTGTAAGTATGAAAACCAACAAAGTCTTCACAGAATTAATGACGGCAGCTACTGATGAGACTTATCGAATCAGAAAGCAGACAAGATACGACCGAGATTAAACCTGGGATATCATAGGGTACAGGTAGATAAATGTGTATGATCTGACATTCCCCATGAACTCCAGTCCCATGGTGGGTAGGTTTGTTCAAAAATGTTGATACCCAAAACTATAACTCTGCCTCTTAGCCATAAGACAGAATAATTGCTGTGAGAAGGAAGGGCTGGTCCAAAGATATCATTTACATCTGCATGCAATCACAAGCACACTGATGGTTGAAAGACACATTATTGCTCTCTAGGGTAGACCTAAGTGGCAGGAACTTTGCTTAGTTTTGCATTGTGCCATTAAATCAGTAAGACCAAGATTTATGTAGCTGCCCTTAGGGGGCAGTTCCAGTCAAGCAGCTACATACTGTATACAGTTAAAGCAGATTTATTAAAGTAACTAAAGGCAAAACCTGTTTTTATTAATTTTGGATAGAGTGAAATGGGATTTGAGTACATGTCAGTTTTTATTGCTTTATGTGCCCCTGTTAGGGATATTACCTCTAATTGTCCTGTTTACAGTTCTCATTAAAAGTGAAATAAATTCACAAATTTTGGGTTGACACCAGAACACTAATAAAGGGGAGATATTCCAATGGTGACTAGTCCTAGTGACATGAAAGGATTCCCTCACTTTGAAGTAATGAACACTGATGATCAACCTCTGCTGCTGTTATATAGATCATGGTATAAGTCACTGATACTTTTCAGAGACATTGTTCAGAATGTCTCATAAAACATCACCTTTTTTTTTCCACTGCCCTGCTGTATGCCAAAATTGACCTTCTCCCTCACTGAATTTTATGGTCCTCTGAGGCAGGACTTTGCAGGACAAAATAACCACTATTTTAAGACAGAGTACAAGTACCAATACTAAGTACTCGCTGATACCAATTCTTTTTATGTCATGTGACAGTGGCACTAATATGCAGCACTGATGGGCACTGACTGTGTCAGTAGTTTTTTTAATACAATTTTATGTTTTACAATGCGTTTTTTTTTTTTTTACTATTTAACTTTTAAATATTTACTACAATTCTATTTTTTTATTATTATTATAATTATTATTCCAATCAGTCCTGCTGGGGGGGGGGGGGGGTTGGGGAGATAGCGAGATGGGGAAAGGGAATGAGGGCACAGATTCCAGAGTCCCTTTCTCTGCAGCTTTAGCTGCACTGAAGATGAATGGACAGGAGACAGAGGCTCCTGTTCATTCATAAACTGAAGCTTAGTAAATACAGGTTACGATGCTCAATGACAGTTTTGAATGGACAAAGTCAGTGATCGCTGACTCTGTTCATTCAGAAAAGGAAGGAACTGGTAAATTACATATTTACCGGCTCCTTCCTCCACTTTGCATCCTGACACATCTGGGACAAGTGGGAGACCAGAGGAGGACCCTGGAGCAAAGAGGGGGACCCGGAGGTTGACACAGATGGGGACCGGAGGACGACACAGAGGGGTACCGGAGGACAACACAGAGGGGTACTGGAGGACGACACAGAGGAGTACCGGAGGATGACATGGAGGGGGACCGGAGGAAGACACAGAGGACTCGGAAACCGGAGGAGGATACAGGGGACAGTCGGGGGTGATCAGTGCGGGGTTGGGGGGAGGTACAATCACCAATCTCCCTGTGTGGGAGGGAGAGGAGAAGCAGCTGTCAGATAATTTATTAAAAGCCACACAGGCAGATCAGTGATTTTAACTCCCCCCACGATCATCTGTGAGGATGCCGAGTATCAAATCAAGCATCAGAGCATTTGCACGAGTACTAGTACTCATGCAAATGCTCAGTATCTGCACCAATAACGATACTTGTGTTGGTATTGGTGCAACCCTAATAAGCACACCAATTTCCTAATAAATTTATTTTAAACGGTTGGCATTTATGATTTCCTTGGGACAGAAGCTGTTGAAAGTGGAGCTTGGCACTGTAGGTTTTATCATTGGCCAGCACAAAATATTTTTTTGAGGGCAGATAAACTTCAATTATGAAAAGAGATATGAGATCTTCAAAAGTTAGCTTACGATTTGGGGGTTTTGTGTTAGAAAAAAACTGGGCACTACTGGCCTGGAAAACAAAGTCTTTAAAGCAGCTGGGTAAGAGGGTAAGCACATACAGTACATAGCAATAACTGGCACTGAACACTTTATTTCTGCACAAGGCCTGTTTGCACCTAATGTGACCATTGAATCCAGAAGCAATGATGTGAAGAAGAGGGTAACTTTATTTAATAGTAATCATAACAGATAGAACACTGTAACCTGACCAGATGTCCCTTAAGATTTCTGTGGCTCCATTTCCAGTTGCTAGTCAATCTCCATCCTTGGAACAGAAGTCGTAACAAGCTCACAAGTGCATAAAGTGTTATTACTCTAGTCTGAGAGATTTCAGAGTACATTGTCTGGTAAACTTTATCATTTTAACAACCTCACAGGACCCAAATACACAGATGACACAGAGCATTTACACCTTGCACTTGTAGGGAGCTGGCGGTAAGATTTATGGCAAACAACTTACCAGGAGACTAGACTTCAGCCCTCCAAATTAGACTGTAAACAGCTGTAACAAGCTAAGCTGGGCTGGATACTTCAGTAATGACAAGACCTCTGAGCTACGGTCTAATTCGAGCAGAATGGAGCCCGTTGCAATGTGGAGCAGGTGATTATATGCTGGCTGAGATTTATATGTTCAGTCATAAACCAAAACAGCTACCACTAATAACAGAGAAAGTAAAGGTCGTCCTCCCAAACTATCACATGGCGTGCAGAGCATACACACAAACAGTACTTTGCTCTACTCACAAATGGCAAATTATAGCGGTACTAAACGCATATGCAAACATTAGATTGCAACCTATTAATTCTTACATGAGATGGCTGCATTTTTTTTTTTTAGGCTTTCTTTCCTTTATTTTCACTTGGTAACCTGGCCAGTAAGTTTGTTGTTTCTAAAAAGAACAAGGTCTCTTGCAGATGTATCAGTTACAGGGATGAGACAAACCATTCAACACTGGCAGGGGTGCCTACAATGATCAGTTTTATGTAAAACCTTACAAAAAGTAACAAACTTGTCTGCTGTAACTGCTTACAAAGTGTTAGCTGGGGTTTGGCTTCAGTTTGCTAGTGTATTTAAATCTGCAAGTAAATTGTACACTCCCCTCCCCCTGACTGCCAATGCTGCTACCCAAATATGCCCCCTGTGCTCCATCATCCAAAGTGGGGCCACTCTAACGCAGGAGTTGTGTTACTGGCCAGATCAACAGAAAAAGAAAGGGGAAAAAAGCAAAATAAAAAAATGAAGCCACCACATCTAATGGTTGGTATGCTGCAGTATATTACCATTTTTGATTTTGAGTTTCATATGGCTTTAATTCCAAACATACACTAAAACTAGCAGGAAATAACCATAATGGCCACTTAAGGACCATGCCTATTTTTTACAATTGGTGTTTACAAGTTACAAACTGTTTCTTTTTGCAAGAAAATTACTTAGAACCCCCAAAGATTATATTTTTTTCAGACACCCTAGAGAATAAAATGGCGGTCGTTGCAATACTTTATGTCACACCGTATTTGCGCAGCAGTCTTACAAACGCAATTTTTTTGAAAAAATACTAATTTTGAATTAAAAAAATAAGAAAACAACAAAGTTGGCCCAATTTGTTTTCTATTGTGAAAGATAATGTTACGCTGGAATTTTGCTAGAATTATTGCTCTCGCGATCGATACCTCACATGTGTGGTTTGACCACCGTTTACATATGAGGGCATGACTTATGTATGCATTTGCTTCTGCGTGTGAGCACGGGGGGGGGGGGGGAAGAGGGCGCTTTAAATGTTTCTTTTTTTTTTCTTATTTATTTTACTTTTGTTTTTAAACTGTGCCTTTAAAAACACATTTTTAGATCACTTTTATTCCTATTACAAGGAATGTAAATGTCAAAAAGACCTCAGATCTCCCATTTACACTTAAATGCAAAAAAAAGTATTTTTTTTTTCAATAAAAGAAAAAATATCCCTTTAAGGCTGTTAGGCGGAAGTGATGTTTGACGTCGCTTCTGTCATCCAGCGGCATTGAGTCGAGTGAGTGGGGGCCCATCGTTCCCTCATTCCTGCCTCCTAGAGGGAGGGACTGAATTGTCTCCGCCGCTACCGACGGACCCGGAAGAGACGACAGGATGTAAGATATATACCTATATCAGCACCTCTTCCGCCGCTGATAAAAGTGATCTCGAGGCGAATCCGCCACCAAGAGCACTTTTATCGTAAAGTGGACCGCCCGCCATTTAAGAAAATACAAGGGTTATGGCAGCTATCTGCTGCCGCAACCCCAGTATTTAACATCAAAGTACCAACGTAGGACGACGGTGGATGGTCTGGAAGTGGTTAATAAAATCATTTTTTGTTTTTTTTTCAGTTAATAATTGTGTTCCATTATTACATCATCTTTTAAAATCTGTAGCTGTGGAGGAGTTGTACAGATAGCAGCTGTTTTGCCACCATATACTATTATGTGACTGAAGTCATAATTACCAACATGCAATGTAAGAGTTCCATGTTGCACAATAAGCAAAGAATAGTAAAGTGTGGGAGCTGATATAGGGAGAGATTGGCCTTAGCACGTGCCTTCTTTGTTAGCAAATTACTGGCAAGTAAAGCACTGGGAACTGCAAGTTTTTATCATTTAAGTGCATAAAGTGGTGTGTCAAGGACTAGAACTACTGTATATGTATTTCCATTATGTGTTTAGCCGATATTCCCACCAATTTAGGGTTTCTCTCTGTAATCTGATAATCGTGTTACCAAATTACATTACCACAGATTGGTGGTAGTAGAAAAAGAGGCAACCTATATATGAGGGTGTTAAATACTAGTAGGAAATTAGCAGTTCTAAAGCTGCATAAAAGATTAGGTATAACATTGTATTTTTTATGATAACATATTGCATAGAAAAAAACTCTATATCCTTGTTTCATCCCATGTCAAATCTTCTAAGTAAATTGATTCAAAAATTAACATGATTTTGCCCTTAACCGTAGGTTTATGTTTCAGCAGATTTGGGATTAATAAAGAGAAAAAGTCGCAGCCAGCAGGAACGGACTGCCCTGCATATCAAACTCATTTCCCAGATGAATTTGCACTGAAAGAAAAAAAAAAAAAGCACAGATAAGACCAAATCCTAATGCATATTTATAAACTACACGGCATACAAAAATAAATCAATATTCTCCCACTAAATGTATACGGTTGGAATAACTATGAGTTTGCAACTTACAATTGGTTCACCTAACGTCTTGGCAGATCCCTGGAAGCCTCATGGTGCATACTAAAAATTCTAATTAGTTATGTGCTTGACAAGCGGAAGTCTGGAGTGCTACCTTCAACGGCTTAGAAGTTTCAAAGCCGCATGCACCAATGTGAAAACTTCTAGATAAAAAGTAGAGAGTTTGTAACAAATATACAGAGTCATAGACATGACAGAAACTTTAGGGAAGCGCCAGTTAAGGAATGATGAAAATCTTCTACCGCTACTATATTTTTCTGAATTTAAAGGGTGACAACATTTTAGGTGGTGCACTACAAAGCCCTTAAAAAAAACAGTATTACCATATGACTCTTGGTCCCTTATCCAATTACAACCTGATGTCCCTGCCACAGGCAGAAGCACGCATACACAATATGGAGCCACTTTGTTTAGAAGCTTATTTTTATGTTGTGGATTATGGGAAAAATTAGAGTACCAGGAGGAAACTCACAAATACATTGGTAACACACATTCTACGTAGATGGAATCCCTTGAATTGAGTTTAGAAGCCAAGCAGCTACACTGCTAGTCTTTTAGCTACCATGTGATCCCAACTAGTATATTGGAAACAACATGATACAATTGAACTACAATTGATTTCTTCAATAACCACTGTGCAATTCTAATCCTCTTAACCTCCACTTGTTAAAATAGTGCAACCTCACTTTTCAGGGATTACTTATTTTTGTTACTTACTTGTATTTTCTGCCTATCAAAACAGAAGTATCAGTAAGTAACACTATCCTGTCTAAGTTACACTTATAAAGCTGTCACATGACAAATTTGCTGACAGAATTACAAGAAGGGAATCTAAGAGATTCTTCTCTGATAGTTTTACCCATCTCCAGCATTTAGGGCAGTGCGTGTGTGCTAACAACCCTAAGCCCTCGTTCACACTGAACGCGGGTTTAAAATCATGCAAGTTCACAATTTCAAACTCGCATTTCAGTGCGAGTTCGGGGGCAATTTGAAAGACACCTGTGCGCGTTCATGCACAGATGTCTATTGCAATCTCCCCCCCGAAGTTGCCAAAATTGGTACATGAACTATTTTTGGAAATCATTGCGTCACCCACTTTGGGACAGTGCCATTGCTGGCAATAGGCTGGGATTTGGCATGTGATCTGACATGTCACATTGCATGTTGAATCGCTCCGATGTGAACGGGGGCTTAAGCTCGGGCCAGAGACAGGTCCGCCTTCGTGGAGGCCTTGCAGCCTGACATTGTGTTGACAGGAAGAGACTACACATGAATAATAGCATACACAGCTATCCTTAGGAGGAAAAAAACTGCACAGTATTAACAACTTCAAAGTACATCTGTCATGACCGAAGTAGGAGAGGGGGTTATTTGCATTGCTGACTACCTTGTCAATATGCTAGTTGCCCATTTCTGAAGTGGGTGAATTCATAGGCAATGCTTTAATCCTAAGCTGGTCATAGAGGAGAAAAGAAAATTCTTGGGAAAAGAAGGTTCATTCATTTTTCTAATCATTAGTGGGTCGAATCGACAATTACTTTTGACTGCAGTGACAAAAAAATTCCAAGGAGCAGGAAGGATTTTTTTTCTTGAACAAAGGAACAGTGAGTGTGTTTTTTTTTTCAGTAAAGCCCATTCATTCCAAAATTAAATGTTAAGAGCAAACAACATCTTTTGAATGTGAAACAGATGTTCTGTCTGCACAAATTTTCAAAAAAAAATTAAATTTCATATTCTATCCATCTATGGCCAGCTTGATTCAAAAGAGGTTCTTGAGAAATCATACAGAAAGGGTTAAGGATGAGGGCACCACTGTCCATGGATGCTTGTCTGGAAACATATTTATTATAAGCTGCGTTTAATAAAAGTAGCCTGCATTTTTCTGGTGTTTTTGAACCCCCTATTTTTCAGAGATACAAGAACATGTATCCAGAAAAAATACATATTCCTGTAGCCCTGATAAAGGGGATGCTCTCAAATCTCCAAAATGCTTATGAAACAACTGAATGCATCTTACATGTCATTTTTTATGTGATTTAGAACCACTTTAAGTATTTGTTGGTTATATGTACCACCTCCCTATGCTGTGATATTAAATCATAAAGCTGCTTATTTGTACTTTTAGTCTCAACCATACATATGTCGCCTACAGCTACTGTTAAGACACAGTTTTTTATGAAAGCAGCTACTGAGACCCACTAAAACAGACGATGGTCAATCATTTAATTCCACAAGCTCCATTTACTGCCTGATAGCTGTCAACAGAATGAGCATGTTCACACATGTTCTCTATTGATGACAGCCAGTAAATTATGAGAATTTTGTTTTTTTTAACCATGGCCGGGGAACATGTATATGGGCCCATACTTAAGTTACATTTCCTTTGTGGACCACCCAGGAAGAGGATATGGATGTGTACCAACAGAAGTACACATTAACATTAGGCAAAATGCTGTCCTACACCATAGTTACAGAAGTTAGTTACATAGTACAGAATACTGTAACAGGATATACACCATATCAAGACACAATGTACAGTATGTGTATATATGAACACACACATATACAGACACACATTTCATTTTTGCACTTTTCTTGAGACATATATTTTAAATAAAATGCATCTGCAAACACTCTATGCCTGAGCATTGTATGACAGTAATTCCTAATGTGTAGAGATAATTTAGTTATTTTTTTTTTTTTTGTATAGAGAAGAATCGGCCTCAGAAAAAAAGTATACTTAGTATTAGATTGATATGTGAGTGAGAAAAGACCCTCATATATGAAGAGAGATTATTCGCTCCTTGTGTTCATTCATGTCTTACCGCAAATGAATGTCCATTCTATGCATTAAGGTAAAAAAAAAAATCTGGGCGCAGCTCCCCCCCCCCCCTTAATACTTACTCTCTCCTCATGGGCTCACACAGCAGTGGGAGCCATTGGCTCCTGCTGCTGTCAATCAAAGCCAGTGAGCCAATGAGGAGAAAGTGGGGGCAGGGCCGAACCATGCTCTGAGGATTGCTATTTGGGGCACTTAGCAGGTGGGGAGGTGGCGGGGGACCGAAAAACAAGAGTATTGGGGCTACTCTGTGCAAAATCATTGCACAGAGCAGGTAAGTATACCATGTTCATTTTTTTTTTTAATTCTTCGCTTTAGAATAACTTTAAGCCCTCAGGATGTGCTAATATAGTGTGTGTGTGTGTGTATATATATATATATATATATATATATATATATATATATAAATACATTTCTTGGAGGGATCTGGAAATACACTTTATAAACAGCCAGAGCTGACCACATTCTTTTGGGTCCATTCAGGGACCTGAAATCTGTCGTGCCTCAAGAGTCTGCCAGTCAGGCTTGACAGAAATCTGGCTCTTGGGTAGACTGGAATCTATTCAAACATAAGCTGCATGAATTTCTGTGTAATCCTCTGTATCCTATATGGCAAAAACAAGCAGTCTCAGCCCTGAATAGATGGAATAGTAGACAGACCCCCAAGGACCTGCACAGACCTACCTGGGAGCAATTAGCGATGACACTAAGCTGGGACAGATAGAGCCACAGTCTACAGATAAAATGCGGGATATGCTACAGTTACTGATTGGACTTTCTATCTCATATGATATTCTGGTTGCTGCCAGCACTGAAGTCTTATCATATAGATTCACTGCAGGGAATAGTTGAAATGATACATGCTGTATAATAGTATCAAATGTCTACTTCTAATTAAATAATAGTTAATTAAAGCAAGCTTACATCATACAAGCAGTGTTTCTGTGACAGGCTGTGCTGGAGTATTTTGAAGGGGAATACAAACTAACACTGGCCATCATAGAATTGTGTTTCTTTACATTTAAAGAAACATATTGTGAGAGAAATGCCTATAATGTTGGAAATGACCTACTTCTAAAAATGTCAAGCATATTTAATGGTTTCACTATTTGAAGACCCAGAAGGAATATCCAAATCAACAGTTCAGGTTTCCCTTTCCCTTCTGATTTCACTTGCTGCATATATGTTCCTGCTATGTGAAAATGTTTTATTCAAGTGAACAGCATGATCAACAATCAAATTAGCAAGTGCAGAAATAGGTCAGCAGTGGCAGCCTATGATACTTTTGCAACAGTTCTCTATTAAATGAGGGGGGTATAAAAGGTTCCCTTTCTCGAACACAGAACAAAGCATGCATCTGGTGAGCACATACTCTGGCAGGGACAAAGGCCCTTGGAAAACCGATGTCAACAAATATTGTACATAAAACGTGCTGTACAATCCTTTAAGGGCTGTCCCAAAATGACATTTCTAAAATATAGAAAGCATAATCTTTAACAAACAATAACTTTACCACAATATGTTTTCCCCAAATTTACCAATGCATGACCTTGATGTTTTAAATCACAATTCTCAGCCACACTAACCTTAAAGCAGCGTAAAATGGACTAAAATTTACCAGTTCAGCTAGGATGGATCAGTATTGGTAGTCACATGTGGGTATGCCTAGGCTCTTGGCCATATTATCTTTACCGAAGTGGAGAATAACCGAGCCTAAAAACATTTTTCAAAACTAAATGAAAGTATATGTGGTTTATTAGGAAAACAACAGAAAAAATAAGCAACATAGACATAACAATCAGTGCAAACATTCAAATACACCACAGAATACAAAAACTGGTGAACCTAGCCAGTGAAGTGAATACTAAGACATACTTAGACAACATGGAACAAACCTATCCAAACTAAGTTATGTACAGACAGCAGGATAAATGGGGAAGAACAAATCAGGCGGAGAATAAAGGATTGTGCCAGAATGGGGAGAAGATACACAGGAGCAGGTACAAGCAGGTGGGATCATGATGAAGGCTGCAAGTTACAAGGAACAAAGCACATGGGCACACAGGCTTAACACTGGAGCATTGCGGAATGCTAGAGGACTCTCCCAATAACCAGCATCAGGTGCAGACTAATACCTGATACCATCTGACTGTTGGGAGACACCTGCTGGTGGACACTGGAACTACATATCCTTCAGATCAGAAAACCACAGTGCCGCCAACTTCAGATCCAGAATATGCTCAATTAATTAGGTTTGGGAATCATAACAAAGGTTTGAATAGAAGTCTAGATAGCATTTTGTGATGAAGGCAGCCGCCTTATTTCAATCCACATTGAGAGGGGCTAGCGTTAGTATTTTTTTCCCTTATGTTTTTATTGTGGAGAGAAATTAGAGGCTGGTTACTACACATTTTTAAGTTGTTCTACACTAGAGTGCCCTGTAATAATCTTTAGGGGGAAAACATTTTTGCATTTTCATTTTTTTTCATTTACAATACTGATCAGTGAGAGGTAATAGCATTTGTTCAGTTTAGTTACATGCAATGATAAGGTGCTACATTGATTCATAATACACAGTTTTTTTGTTCCAATTCTATTACTTCTATTATCACTATTATTGTAGCAATCCTTATATCAAAGCTATACTCCTGGGGCCGATATTTAAGTGATAATGCAGCAACGTTATCATTACCCAGGTAATTCATATTATATTTTTTGTGGACTTTGGGGAAAACATATTTTTTACATATTGTATTATAGGTATGCTCACACACTATAATATCACTTTATAGATTTTGCTGGCACACCATAGAATATAACTAGTGGACATCTATTGCACTCCTCTTGCTTGTGGAATAGTGCTGGCCTAGTAGGGGGTGGTACTGCACTCTTTTGTGGTCCCCACTTGGGCCCCTGCTTTGTGTCCTTGAATCTTTTGGAAACATGCAAGATATTTTTGGACAACATACAGTATCTCACAAAAGGGAGTACACCCCTCACATTTTTGTAAATATTTAATATCTTTTCATGTGACAACACTGAAGAAATGACACTTTGCTACAATGTAAAGTAGTAAGTGTACAGCTTGTATAGCAGTGTAAATTTGCTGTCCCCTCGAAATAACTCAGCACACAGTCATTAATGTCTAAACCACTGGCAACAAAAGGGAGTACACCCCTAAGTGAAAATGTCCAAATTGGGCCCAAAGTGTCAATATTTTGTGTGGCCACCATTATTTTCCAGCACTGCCTTGACCCTCTTCGGCATGGAGTTCACCAAAGCTTCACAGGTTGCCACTGGAGCTGATGGATGTTAGAGACCTTGCGCCGCTACACCTTCCATTTGAGGGTGCCCCACAGACGCTCAATAGAGTTTAGGTCTGGAGACATGCTTGGCCAGTCCATCACCTTTACCCTCAGCTTCTTTAGCAAAGCAGTGATCATCTTGAAGGTGTGTTTGGGGTCGTTATCATGTTGGAATAGTGCCCAGTAGGCTAGGGAAGGGAGGGGATCATGCTCTGCTTCAGTATGTCACAGTACATGTTGACATTCATGGTTCCTTCAATGAACTGTAGTTCCCCAGAGATGACCATGACATTCCCACCAGCATGCGTGACTGTAGGCAAAACACACTTGACTTTGTACTCGTGTTGGCTTGACACCATCTGAACCAAATAAGTTTATCTTGGTCTCATCAAACCACAGGACATGGCTCCAGTAATCTATGCCCTTACTCTGCTTGTCTTCAACAAACTGTTTGCGGGCTTTCTTGTGCATCATCATTTTTAGAAGAGTCTTCCTTCTGGGACGACAGCCATGCAGACCAATGTGATGCAGTGTGTGGCGTATGGTCTGAGCACTGACGGGCCATAGCAAGGCCTGTTCTGAGTGCAACCTGTCCTGTATTGTCTTGGAAACCTTGCTGAAGCTCAGTTTCAGGGTCTTGGCAATCTTATTATAGCCTATTCCATCTTTATGTAGAGCAACAATTCTTTTTTTTTCAGATCCTCAGTGAGTTCTTTGCCATGAGGTGCCATGTTGAACTTCCAGTGACCAGTATGAGAGAGTGAGAGCGATAACACCAAATTTAACCACCTGCTCCCCATTTACAGCTGAGACCCTGTAACACTAACTAGTCACATGACACCAGGGAGGGAAAATGGCTAATTGGACCCAAGTTGGACATTTTCACTTAGAGGTGTACTCACGTTTCCTGCCAGCGGTTTAGACATTGTCTGTGTGTTTAATTATTTTGAGGGGACAGCAAATTTACACTGTTATACAAGCTGTACAGTCACTACTTTACATTATAGCAAAGTGTAATTTCTTTAGTGTTGTCAAATGAAAAGATATAATAAAATATTTACAAAAATGTGAGGGATGTACTCACTTTTGTGAGATACGGTTTAATGTCAACATTTGTAATATAGTACTAACAAGATTTTAAAATGTTATAGTTATCTTGACCCCTTCTCCCTGCTCCTGATGAAGTAGAACTATGAAATCTGGGGAACGCAATGAGCTTGAAACAGCCTATCATGATTGCATTGAGGTGCAATGTTTTGTACCTATATGCACAATATATTACTAAAAAGAATTTAAAAAACAATTAGCTGGTGTATGTGATATATAATGGCTTTTACCTGTTTCGTACTATAGTTGGTTTTCTCCATACTAATGATAGAGCATGGTATGTGGATCAACATTGATACACTTGTGCGGTTTTAGCTTAAATTGGTTTTATATTAACATTAATCTTTTTACGTATATAGTTGTCTATGTGCAGTGCCTCAAATGTCCTACCATTGCTTATAGTTATAAAAGGTTTGCTTGTACGCTATTTGACCCATGCAAATTTATGAAAAGTGTTCTGTTGGTACATGGATAGTAATGAGCCCTTGAGACAACAGCTGCTGAATAGCACCAAGCCAATCCACTTACTGGAACGTGAAGAGATGCAAGTGTTAAAGCATGTAGTGGAGAGGAGGCAGAATACAAATTTCTAGTTTGTAGCCCATGGAAATTACACCTTGGACCCAAGCATCTGAGATTTTCTGACTGGGAGAAGGGGTGGGGGGTTGGCCCATCCCTGGTAAGAAGCCTTGGGACCAATCCTGGTTTGTTTGGAGATCCATGTCTTCTTACGAAAGTGTGTAACTGCCTTGGATTTGAAACTTGAATACTGAGGAGGACAAAAGGAACCTTTCCTGCTCCAGGAATAGAAGTCCTATTGATTGAGGTTCTTCTGGGGGGAAAGGGGTACTCTTACCCTTGTAATCTCTTTGATGTACCAAGGAGGGCCAAACAGGTGTTCGCCTTCAAAGGGCAACCACTCAAGGCACTTCTTGTACGGCAGCTTAAAGGAAAAAGGTATAACTGATTGTGGACTGAGGCATCAGTTAGGATGGAACTGGGATATCAGACCATGTGTTTAGTGCAAACACCAATGACCTAGCAGACCAAAGGTTGCATGGCGAAGCCCATCAAAAAAAAAAAAAAAAAAAAAGACAACGACAGCTTTAGAGGGCAGCTCTAACCACTTGTCTATAGAGTCTTTGAACACAGGAGAACACAAGACACTTCCCCAAGGGAGGCAAAAAAGAAATGGCAAGATCTACCACAGGAACTGCACACTGTATAGGAAACTTTCCTTAAAAGAATACTTGCTGAGCAAAGTGTTTTGGAGCAGTAATGAGGCCATTTGCCATAAAGAAGAGGACCAGAAAATATCTTTGCTGGCTTAGGCAATTTTAGAGACCCCATGCTGGATACCTTGGGCTGCTCTAACAACAAGTAAGAGTGTACAGAGTCAGTGAGGGTAGATATAGTATTCTTAAGCTTGGATGAAATTTCGGCTACAGTCGTGTCAATCTGATCTGATTCGGCAGAAGGTAAGGGATCATTCCTAAATATAACTTCCTCTTCAATTAACAGGTCAGGCTTAAGGGCAAAGCCATAGGCAGATTCAGGAGGCGAGGTCAAAGGGACGTGGGTGTAATCCCCAATATCTATGGCCTCAATAATGCCTGACTTTCTGTCCATTAAATCTGACATTGTGACAGAAAAAAAGCTTGGTTGGCACATCGGTCAGCAAAATGGCAGGGGGTCATATTAGGGGTAACCATCAGAGTAAAGAGTATTAGAGACCTGAGTAGATAAGCTACTGAGCCTTTTCCCTTGAACTTGTGATCTGTCATGTTTGCAAATTTTTGTACCCAGAGGGAAATTCACAACCTCAGCTGCTGTAAAGAAGGGAGGGGAAGGCCTCATTGCTAAGCACTTGTAAGCTGCTGTGAACCCAAGTAGTGTGTAGAAACCACTATATTGTGCCAAAAAAGGAGAGCCAATGACAGTCAGCAGGGCTGCAAAGGCACAGTAAGCACCTAAGTCTAGCAGTTGCAACAAGGTAAAGGGCAAAATTAACCACTTGCCGACCGTGTATCGTAGATACACGTCGGCAAGTGGCACTCATTGTTGTGGGAGGACGTTATATAACGTCCTCCCACAATCGCGCTCCCGTGCGCGCGCTGGTGCGCGCACACGGGAGCCTCTGTGCTCGCCGGGTTGCCGGGACCCGGCAGTTTACCGATCAAGGTAAAGGGCCATTGGCAGCGGCCCTTTACCACGTGATCACGCCGTCCAATGACGGCGTGATCACAATGTAAACACTGCAGGGTCATCAAGAGTGTCAGCTCTCTCATCTCCTCACAGCGATCCAGTTTGTGAGGAGAAGAGAGAGATCGATGCCCTGCAGTGAAAGTCAGTGAGTCATTTGACCTTTTTATTGCACCCAGCAGTGCCCAGCTGTGCCCACCAGTGACCAGCAGAATATA
>BLSH010015614.1:524871-536953 GCA_018402905.1 Glandirana rugosa
CTAGGCGATCCGCCCACAGACTCAACCGCCGAAACAGTACATCCAGAGGGATGAACCAGGAAGTATTCCTATTCCGTCACGACGCGGGAAGAGGAAGCAAGGACGGCTTCCACCAAAGGAGAAAAGTGTAATTACTCCTGTAACAAGAGGGAAGTAACACAAGCGTGGGCAGTGTAGGGTTCCTCCAACGAAATGTAAGAAACCTACAACACTCCCGAAACGTCCACATAAACTGCCGATGTCGAAGAAAAGCCTTCAGACTACGAAACAAACATGACTGCCTTCCCGGCGTTTTCCCAAACCGCCGGTGCAGCCGATGACAAAGGGCAACCTAAATTTAACAAAAGTGTGCACCGAGGCCCATGTAGCCGCCTTGCACACCTGAGACACCGAGTCCTGGTGTCTGAAGGTCCAGGAAGTGCTAATCGCCCTGGTGGAATGAGCCGTGACCGGGAAAGGGGGTTCTTGGCTCCAAACCGTATACGCATGGGTCACAGTCTGTCTGATCCAACGGGAAACAGTAGCCGACGTGGCCGCCAAACCCTTTTGCGGCCCTTCCGTCAGTACAAACAAAGCATCAGACTTCCGAAAAGAAGCTGTAGCCGTCAAATACACCTGCAAAGCCCTCACAACATCCAAAGAATGTAAAGCAACCTCCTTGGGATGTGACGGGTGCGAACACAATGAAGGGAGAACAATGTCCTCATTAATGTGAAAAGAGGAAACCACCTTCGGCAGGAACGAAGGAGAAGGGCGCAGCACTGCCTTATCCTTATGAAGGACCAAGTAGGGAGACCTACATGACAAAGCCGCCAACTCAGACACCCGCCTAGCGGATCTAAATTTAAATCCCACGGTGCCAAAGGTGACCGTACCTGAGGAGCCACATGACATACACCCTGTACAAATGTACGGATCAAAGAATGCGTCGCTAAAGGATGTTGAAAAAGAATCGCCAGAGCCGAAATCTGACCTTTGAGTGTACTCAAAGCCAATTTGTTATCCAGGCCTTGCTGCAAGAAAGCCAGCACCCGAGATATAGAGAAAGAGCGGGGGTTCCAACCCCCCGCCTCACACCAGGCAATATAAGCCTTCCAGGTGCGATGATATATCTTGCACGAAGTACACTTACGCCCCTTAAGCATGGTAGGGATCACAGAGTCAGAAACACCCCTATCTCTCAGCACCTGGGACTCAATAGCCAAGCCGTCAAAGCCAGCGAGGGTAAAGCAGGGTGCAGGATGGGTCCCTGTGACAGCAGATCTTCGTGAAGCGTGAGCCGCCAGGGAAGGTCTGTTACCATCCGCAACACGTCGGCGTACCAAGGGCGCCGAGGCCAATCCGGAGCCACCAGGATTGTTGAGATTCCCTCCGCTTCTATCCTGCGCAGGAGCAGCGGTAGAAGCTTGAGAGGGGGTAAGGTGTAAAGAAACTGGTACCGAAACCAAGGTGCTACTAGTGCGTCCGTGGCGGCCGCCAATGGATCCCTTGTCCTGCACATGAAGGTCTGCACCTTGTGATTGAACCTGGATGCCATTAGGTCCATGTCTGGTGTGCCCCACCGTTTGCAAATCTGGTGTAACACTTCTGAATGCAGAGACCATTCCCCCTGATCCAGTGTCTGGCGACTGAGAAAGTCCGCCTGCCAGTTTTCTACGCCTGGGATGTAGATGGCGGAGATTGCGGCACATGAAGTTCTGCCTAACTCAGAATGTGGGCCGCTGCCGCAGCTGCTGCCGAGCTCCTTGTTCTGCCCTGATGGTTCACGTACGCCACAGCTGTGGCGTTGTCTGACTGAACCCGAACCAGGAGGCCGCGCAGCCTTGCCGACCAGTGGGAGAGACAGAGCCTGATAGCCCTCAACTCCAGCACATTTATCGGAAGGCGCGATTCCTGCGCCGACCAATGGCCCTGAGCAGACAACTGCCCCAGGTCTCCTCCCCATCCCGATAGGATGGCTTACGTCGTGACTATCGACCAATTTAGGGGAAGAAACGACTTTCCCGAAGTCAATGCCGGGGCCCGAAGCCACCAGGTCAATGACCCCCTGGTCTGATGATCCAATTTGATCAGCTGATCCAGGGACAATGGAGACTTGTCCCATCGTATCAGGATCGCTCGCTGTAGGAGCCGAGTGTGACTCTGGGCGTACAATATCGCCTCGAAGGCTGAGACCATGAGCCCCAACACCCGCATAGAGAATCGTAAGTAGGACCACCGACTTGACAACAGGGTTCACACTGCTGCTTGTAGCGTCAGCAACTTGGCCAGAGGTAGGAACACCTTCGCCTGCTCCGTGTCCAATATTAGGCCCAGATATTCTAGTCGACAAGACGGGTCAATGTCGACTTCTGCAGGTTGATCAGCCAGCCGAAGTCTCTAATCGAGGTCATGGTGATAGCAAAATTGTCCTCCAGAGCCGAAGCTGACTCCGCTCGCAGGAGCAGATCGTGGGAGGTATGCTACCACAGCAATGCCACTCTGCCTCAATAGAGCCAGCACCGGAGCCAACAGCTTGGTGAAGACCCGAGGAGCAGAGGCCAGACCGAAGTGAAGTGCCACAAATGGGTAATGTAGGTACCCTACCGCAAAGCGCAGGAAGCGCTGATGCCGGAGACAAATGGGAACATGAAGATAAGCACCCCTGATGCCCAGAGACGCCATGAAGTCCCCTTGGTGAAGGGCGGCCATGACCGAGCGGACTGATTCCATCCTGAATTTTCGCGCTCTCACAAAGTGATTGAGTGCTTTTAGGTCCAGAACCGGCCTGACCCCACCTTTTTTGAGCACCACAGAGAGGTTCGAATAGAAACCGCTGAACCTTTCCAACGGAGGGACCGGCACAATCACCCCCTGTTCGGATAGCGCCTGAACAGCCCCTAGTAGAGCTTCCCGACGCCCCGGAGGGAGCCTCAAGTTTGATGGAAAGAACCTGTCTGGGGGCAGAGTACTGAACTCTATCCTGTACCCGGAGGACACCACTTCCCGTACCCACCGGTCAGAGATGCAGGCGGTCCACCGGTCTGTGAACCCCAGAAGCCAGCCCCCCACCCGAGAGTCGGGCGGGGGCAACCCATCATGCGGAGGACTTTTTCTCCGTTTTTTTGGGCTCACGCTGCCAGGCCAGCTTACCGGACCTGTGGCAGACTTGCGGGGCCGTGAGCCTTGCCCGCTGAACCGGGCGCACGGAAAAAACTCTTCTGGCCCGAGGATGAAGACCCCTGCTTATGGCGGTAATCCCGCCGCTTGGGTTCTGGAAGAAAGGTACTCTTACCCCCGGTGAAATCCTTAATGATTTCATCCAGTTGCGCCCCGAAAAGACGACCACCCTGAAAAGGGAGGTTCGTGAGGCCCTTTTTGGACGCGTGGTCACCCGACCAACACCGCAACCACAGCATCTGTCTGATAATGACTGCGAAAACAGACATCTTCGACAGCATGGGAAGCAGGTTCAAAGCTGCGTCACACAGATAACGAAGACCCTGCACCAGACGGTCTGCCCGTTGCAACGCTTCAGGGGAGCCCCTGCAGTCCAAATTATTGTGCAACTCCGTCGCACATTCTGTGAGTGACTGCGCCACCATGGCCGACACCAGAGCCGGCCTCATGGCCGCCTCCGCCACCAAGAACAATGCCTTGGACACAGCCTCCGTCCGTCTATCGGCCAGATCCTTAAAAGATGGTGACCCTTCCATAGGGATGGTCGTCGCCTTATTCAGGCGAGCCACCGGAGGGTCTATCGCGGGGAATTCCCATTTCTGCAAAAGGCTGTCCTCAAAGGGATAGCGCACAGAGAAACGTTTGGGCAGTAAAAAAGGAATTCTGCGAACGCTGCCATTCCTTATGCACAAACTGGTCAAAAAAATTGGACATAAGGGAACACCTTAGAGGTCCGCACCGGCTTAAAAGACCCACAAATGTAGGCAGTCTCTTGCGACTCCCCAGTCTGGTCCAGCCGCAGCGATTCACGGATGGCGGTGACCAGGGAGCCCACCAACGCCCTTTCACGCGCCACTGAGGCCCCCTGGTCCTCCTCACAGTCCGAGGGCTCCAGTTCACCATCTGAGAGCTCCACGGGGGGTCCCTGTGACCACAGAGCCCTGTTCCGGTTCAGATTCCTCCCCTGAAGGAGGGGGGTGGACGCTTTTTCGTCAACCCCTTGGCACGGCTCGGTACTCCCTGGGCGAAAAACTCTCCCAAAATGGATGTTAATTGATCCAGGGGAACCAGAGGTCCCAGCGCAGCTTGATCTTCTCCGGACCCCTCCGCCATTGTACCACTGGAACACTTGTGAGGCCTACAGGCCATGACACCCCCACAATGTAGCCCCACCAACTACCCCACAGAGCGACCAGGTAATGCCCAGGAGGACTCTGCACCGCCACCCCCGACACCCCAGGGAAAGGTCAGCTAGTACTTGCTGTTCCTTTGTGCCCTTGTAATGCTGTAGCCACTGTAGGAGTGCTGTCCGCCCCTGCCCAGCTGCTGCGACTGCCGCTGTGCTTGCTCCGCTGATCAGGAAGAGAGGGAGAGAAAACGGCACCGACACACGTTTTCTATCAGGAAGGCTCACCAAAAATGGCCGCCGAGGGGTCACAAAAGTCCAAAGCACTGTTAAAATGGCCGCGGCTACGGCAAAATGGCGGTAATACACCGCAAAATGGCAGCGAAACGCCACATGGCAGTGTTGACAGTGCGGGGGGTGCGGAACGGGGGGGTGAGGACAGGAAAAGGGACACCTGGATCCCTGTACCCTCCACCGGAAGTTGGCACCGCTAGTCACCCCCCCTCCGCACCCCGGGGGGGGTGTCACTCACCAATCCTGACGGTAGCCACCCGGTAGCAGACCTTCCTCCCCTCAGGTGGGGAGGGATACTGCAGGCCAAGGCCACTGGACGCGAGCACAGCCCGGTCACTCGGACGTAAGTGGGGTTCACCCACCAGCCCCCCGCATGGAACGGGTACGATGCGGCGGACCCCGCTAAAGCTAAGGGTGGCTCGCATCCGTCGGCCGTGCTGGGGAAATTGCAGGATTCAAGATATCCTCTATGCTCCAGCCGACTGCTTGATAGCAGTCTTCATCAGATAGCTTGAGAAAAGCAAAAAAGAAGAAAATGGGGAACCGCAGATCCCATAAGGGAACCAGGTCTAACTCCTTGCACTAGGCATAAAAAAATTGATATGCTATGCAGAGCTGGGGGGTTATATGCTGAGTGAGGACGGCCCCCTGGGAGGGGTCAGCTTGCTTTTTTTTTCTGAACTTTGTTCTGCCTAGTCTACTCCTAGTAGGATGTGCATAAACCCCACTGGTCAAGTATGGAGGCTGCGTCTGTCAATGAACGCAAGAGAAAATTGATATTCTTTGCCACCTTATTTGAGTGGCAAATTATAAATGCATTTTAGGCATTTTTCGTCACTACTCACCACTATTAACGGTGGTTCTAACGGCAGAAGGTTTATCTTAATGCATCCTAAAGCAGATAAAAACCTTCTGTGTGCAGCAGCCCCACCACCCACCCAAGAAGAGGAGGATCCAGGCTGCTCTGTGCAAAACCAACTGCACAGAGGAGGTATCACATTTATTATTTTTAATATGAACAAAAAACAAGACTTTACGATCACTTTAATGTATTTAAATGTCACCACTTTTGAAGATAAACCACACTCAAAGTAGAACCTCAGAAAGGGTTTTGTCCTTATGTACAGTGACAATATCATGGTTTTTAAAAAACATGCAGTTTTTAAAAATTTTAATTCAAATTCCTCAATACTTACCTCTCCTTTAAGTGTCCAATGTCCCTCGCCGCCAACTTCTACCTGGCTTCCTCTACATTTCGAGCTGTGTCCTTCATTGGTTTGTATCGGACGACAAATACTGTACACGCACAGGTGTTCAGTCATCTCGGCACACAGGATAAGTGCTGGTATGCAAACCATATTCTAAAGAAGACTGCAAGCAGGCAGGTAGGTAGGTTTATTTTATTGCAGAAGAGACAGTCTGACATCTTTCAATTGAAAAATCGAAGGGACCAAATAAAAAAGTGCTGCCCAAAAGTAGCTGCATCCAATCAGATGTAGTCGCTTTTCTTGTGTTCTGTCAGCGAGAAGCGGCTGTCAGAATACAGTAATCCTGCAGGAGGCATTAGTATATCTATGCTGTAGCACAAATGGAGGAATCAGTTAAGATTTTTTTTTTTTTCAGCAGGCAGGCCAAACAAAAAAATCAAAAACAGTTTTTGGCCAGCTTGATGTGAGGCTAATTTTATTGAGTAAAGGCCTATACAAACGAGGCGAATTTCAGACAAAAGCTGGATGTTCAGACTAGTAAATTTTTGTCGTACGACAACGCAACGTCCAATTTTCATTCCATTATTACGGTTTCGTATGAAAAAAAAATCGTACGACAGACTACGCATGCTTAGAAACGAAAAAAGGATGCAAAAATATTCAAAACATTACATCACTTCTGATGCTGAGTTTGGTCATACGAAAATGTTCGTATTGTTAGTACGCTCTTCACTTTCGACATGAGACAAGCATCCAACAAAAAAACGTACGTTCTGTCATCCAATAATCGGACTGTGTGTATGAGGCTTAAGACTGACATACCAGTACGCTTTTGGTTTGCAGGAGAAAGACTGCACAAAGACAGGCAGAATGTGAAAACTCCATGCAGATAATGTCCTGGTTAGGGAAGTAGCCTACGGCACAAGCACTGTGATAACCCATATATAACCACTGTGCTGCTCTAGAATAAAACATCTTGCTTTGTCTCTTCCCCACATGCCCTTTTCCCGAATTCAATTTATAATTTTTTTTAATGAAATTTACAAACTGATTTTTGAGTTGCTGATTAGTTTAAATGTATTTATGTCAATTTGGACAATCAGCATTTCTACATATACATTGTTTAATGTTATCTTGACAAATTATTTATGCTGAAAAAAAACAAAAAAAGCCACAATTTAAATTTTTGAAAAATTAAAGAAAAGCAAGTATTTCTGGCTGATGGCTGGTTAACCCTATGAAAACTGTTTGGGATTCGTTTTAGAAAGGTTATTTAAGAAGCACACTCAAATATTCTGAAGAGGACAAGGTGAGCAACACAATCTCATGTTTGTAAATTTTGGACTCCATACATCTACACCTTTCTCTTTGAGAATTTAAGATTTCTGGAAGGCTTCTGTGGGCTCTATCCTTAAAGGAAACGTTTGCCTTTTCTAACATGTTACACCTATATTCAGGGTGTAACATGTTAGAAATACTGTACTGTAGAGTACTGGCCCCTGCAGCCCCCTGATCCCCCATTTTGGCAGTGAGTGGGGGATCTTCTAAAGAAAACTCGGCCGTGCGGGTCTTCACCCGCCCCGCCTGTGTCCTTCCTTCACAGTGTTCTGTGTATGAAGGAACTACAACTACCGACAGCCTTTGCAGCTGTTGGCTTGTAGTTATCAATGAACCATCATGGCGCTGTTGAGTGCTGTGGCAGCTCATTGATTCTTCCCATCAGTGTAAAACTGTCTGCCCGTACAATGTGCAAATGTACGGGCAGACAGCTTACATGGGCAGTGCTGGAAACACAGCAATCCTTGCAAGTTTCTGGCACCACATTGCAATTGAACGGTGTTTGCGGTCTGCTGCAGGTGTCAATACAACGTTAACAACGCTCCCAGTGCATCAGAAACGCAGTGTGGTTTGCCTGCACTGGATTGCATAGTACAAAAGGATCATGCGATCCAGTTGCGGTGTGGCCCCAAAAAGGTGTCTGCATTTCTTTGGTGCAATGCAGTGCGAATCACATGTGAATTGCACAGGAATGCGGTGCAGTTCCTGTGAGATTCACATGCGGGTTGTAGTTTGAACAAGGGCTAAGACACAAAAATTGGAGGACTGTGGGATTCCCATATGTATGACATAGAACAAGGGGTTAAGGGAGATCTTCCAAAGTAGACAATTGACACACACTTTAAAATAATTCCTCTCACTTCCTGATATATCTCCAGGACAGAAGAGACATTTCCCAATGAGAAACAATCAGTAAAAAATATCATGGTTTATAACATTGCCTACTGTATCCAATATTAAAAAGTTTAGATACACCTTAACATTTTGATTTGGTGTAATGATGAATGCAAGGTGAGTCATGTTTACTTTACATAAATGTTTCTACATTTTCAAATTTTAAATGGTTTCATGAAGTTCCTCTTTAACCTTTTTATTTCTAAATTCAAAATACACAGAAGAAAAAAATAAGTGTTCATGAGGACATATTTTCCACTGAATAATTCCATAAGGATGCCCTGAAAGTGAAGGATTGAAGCTCAAATTAAAAACATTAAATGTGTTATTACATTAGCTCATGTCGTAGACAGCATGGTTTCAGTTTATCAATATGATTCTGCAAAGTCCATCTCTTTAAAATGATCATTTTCTCTATTGATGGTAAAGCACAGGGTTACTGGTACATTAACAGAAGTGTACAGGAAGCTTTCAAAAAGGTCATGCAGAGTTCCCGAGAAGAGAGAAAGAAAATCCCCTGCAGAGTCTGAAAAAGTCAAGTTTTGCTCCTGGTGTTTAGGAGAACAGCCCGTGCTTGAGGATTTAGGAATGTTGCGTCTAGAAAGTAATCACAGAAAGAAAGAACATGTGTATTTCCGTGTAAACAACTGCAAAAGTAGTCAGACCATAATATGACTGGTCAGAAAGTATAATGGCATGCACATGTAATAAAACCAACAAACTAAGTCTTGTACACACAATCATTTTTCTGATATGTTGATGCAAGCACTGAAATGGGAAATTAAACTCAACCACTGAGAAGTAAAAGGCAGCTTATAAGCACAGAAGAATTTTAGGAAGGCAAAGAAAAAGTGTTTTTCACTAGTGACTGGCTCCCTACATGTGTTGTGGCAGTAGTTGTTCCCCTAGTGATAACAGATTAAGCTCTTCAGTGCTAAAAAAATTAACAAATATATATATATATATATATATATATATATATATATATATATATATTACTCTTAAACTCACCACAGTATAACCAGATATCTGGCATTATATATGGGCATACACCCTACTATTACACATTTTTTACAGAAGGCTCAAATTGGAGTTGGTACAACTTTATCAAAAGTCTCAGCATTATAGAACAAAAGCCCTTCAACATCTACGCCAGCAGCCTATATGAGGGAATTCCTTTCACATCATCAAGTGATACAATACAGTCTCATCTGGAATTTTCCACTGTGTAAAAGTTGGTTCTCAGTTGGGCCAATGTATCATGTTGATCTCTTAAACTTCTCCAGCTAAAATGTATGTACTTCGGTCCTTTCACATCTAATACCAGCTCACTGCACTCTGAGCCACGGCTATGATACTAAAATGTCTACCGTGCATGGCACAAAAGTCAACATTTAAAGATGTTAATATTTGCAACACAATATTATTATTATTATGATCATTCAATGGAATAAAGCTTTTGTTCTTGATTTTCTCTCAATGGTTTTAGAGATCCTAAAGTCTTTCCACAGTCAACCACAAGCACCTCCCAATACTTGTATGCCATTTCACAATACAACTCCTCTCCTTAACCCCATCACCCCCGGAAGGATTTCCCATGTTAGGACCAGAGCACTTTTTGCGATTCGGCACTGTGTAGCTTTAACTGACAATTGCGTGGTCGTGCGCCGTTGTACCCAAACAAAATTTGAGTCCTTTTTTCCCCAAAAATAGAGCTTTCTTTTGGTGGCATTTAATCACCTCTGCTTCATTTCTGATCACTGCTATAAAAAAAAAAAAAAAAAAAGCCCCAAAACAATATTTCTTACTTTTTGCTAAAATACAAATAAATATATATATATAAACAAACGTATTCATTGGTTTTGGCCAATCTATATTCTTCCTCATATTTTTGGACAAAAAAAAAAACTGCAATCGGCGTTTGATTGGTTTGCGCAAAAGTTGCCACGTTTACAAACCATGAGAATTAATTTCTGCCGTTTTTACAATTTTTTTTTTTTTACTGGTAATGGCGGCGATCTGTGATTTTTGTCTGGACTTCGATATTGGGGCGGACATGTTTGACACTTTTTTGGGACCAATGACATTTATACAGCGATCAGAAATGTAAATATTCACCGATTATTGTAAAAATGTCATTGGCAGTGAAGGGGTTAACCTTGGGGGGGGGGGCGTTCTCATCCGCTAGCCGTGCATTTACGAGCCGCCGTTTAAAGACAGCGATTCGCGAGATGCTGCCACAGCGCAGCAGTAAAAGTACGCAAGCCGGTCGGGAACCGGTTAATTTCCCTGGCGGTCTGATTATGTCAGTATTTTTGAATGTCAAAACTGGAGATATTATGAACTGTACTAATTAGGCACACATCTTTCTTGTCACGCTATCGCAGTGCCATCATTTTGCCTTTATGTCAGGCAACCATTTCTCCAGTCTTCAGCTTCTTATTGCTAAACATTGGCAACATGTTGCGCAGGTTAGCCCTAACAGTTCCATAGCCCCATAGCCATCTGTTTTGTTTTGCAGAATAAATTCAAAGTTTAGGATATATATTCAGGTATAAAAGTTGTAGGATGTTACGCAATAGCCCTGATTTAGCAATGGCTCAATGAGTGAAGGAATGGAAGATGTTACCATTCCATAGTTGCTGTATTATAGATTGAATTTTGTTCCTTTTCCAGTGTACATGTCTGAATTCCAAATGTAGCGAGTTGATGATTTGCATAGCATGTAGGATTTTACGCCAAATCGTGCTCTCTTTGATGCAATGTATTGTACTCAGCTGAGCCTTCCCTTGCAGGCCATTAGACTTTCATCTATACTGATATCTCTTTCTGGCACATAGATCCGTTGGAAATTCTTTAGAATCATTTGAGATACCTCCCAAATTTTCTTTTGTTTTTTGTTTTGGTGCAGGATGAGTAGTCTCATCAAATTCTTCGTTGTTTTCAAAGTGTAAATATTTCATGATCAGGGGAAATCTGTACTCTGACATGACCGTGCCAAAGAATAGAGTGGCAAGTAATTTATTAGTTGCTCAATACAACTTCTGCAGGGGTTTCCCCACCACTCCCTGAAGTATTATTAGGCCCAGAAGTTTCTAAATGTCATCTTTGGTCACTGGTTCCCACTTTCTTTAAGTATGCCAAGGAGTTGCCGTGCTCAACGTCTACTTTCATACCAGATGCTCCAGTAAATGGGAATCTTGGGGGCGCTGCCTGATCCATACCACAGTCAATAGAGCACTAAGTTCGCACATCACCGAGCTCAGTAGTAGAATCGTTGCTATCGTCACTTTCAGTGTCTGATAACAAATTTCCCCATGAATCACTATCGTTCAATTCTGCAAGTGATTTTAATTCACTATTGCTGTTTTCTAGCTGGTCTAAAATAGCTTTTGACTTAAAGGGACACTTTTTGGATGTCATGGACGTTCTCAAGTTTCCAGGCAGAAAGAAAAGTAAAAGTGTTGGCAGGGCACTGGGAAAAGCACTAGGGACAAAACTGAGGTGAAATGGTTTGATACAGTTATGTAAAACTAACAGATTACAATGTATTGTGTGTATCTCATGTTTTGTTTAATTTTTCGAATTTCCCCGCCCGGTTCCGCCCCCCTACGTTGCTCGCAGGGAAAGGGACTCGGAAGACGGATGCCGGCATTGGCCGCAGGACACAGTGGGAGGACATCAGGGGATCATAGGAACAAGCTAAGTGACACTACAGGGATACTACAGTGTAACCCCGAGGTTACCGCTTTTGGTACTGAAGATTAACCCGAGCCACACTCGGGATTACCGCCAGGGAGGTTAAAAGATACATTCACCTCCAAAAAAGAAAAAAATGTGCATTTATTGTATTTTTTACTATGAGCCTACAAAACATTGCACCCCCCCCCCCCATTAGCACAGCGGGGTTCTTGCATACAATTTGTGTAAGCTGTCTGCTTGTATCTGGTATGAGCTGGAAGTTACACTCCAACAGGAAGATTCAGCCTGGGTTTATACAGTCAGGTCCATAAATATTGGGACATCAACACAATTCTAATCTTTTTGGCTCTATACACCACCA
>BLSH010015614.1:536967-619925 GCA_018402905.1 Glandirana rugosa
TCCTACTTAAGACTTCACAAAGCCCGTTATAATAGACGAGTATAAATCGGTTTACGAAGTCTTGAGTAACCCGCCGCGAAGTGTCACGTCTACCTGTTACTTGGCTTCGTATGATGCTTTCGTTGGTTTCTTAAAAAATTCCCTTTCTTCACCTTACAATACGTTAACGGTTCTGTTAGTGGACTAGACTTAGGCTAACTCGTAGGTAAAGTGAACGACTTCTGTTTTGACTTCCCTTTTACGGGATTCTTGTTCGTCCTTGACTTCTGTCAACGTCATCTCCGGACCGTCTCGTAGTGGTCCCTACTTTGGGTCGCACTGCAACTGTCTTCAGTTCCTGCTTGTTCTTAGGGCATTTTCCCTTCAGTTTTGTCTTCAGCAAGTGAAATGGATGCTCAATCGGATTCAGATCAGGTGATTGTCTTGGCAATTGCATAACATTCCACTTCTTTCCCTTAAAAAATTCTTTGGTTGCTTTCGTAGTATGCTTCGGTTCATTGTCCATCTGCACTGTGAAGCGCCGCCCAATGAGTTCTGAAGCATTTGGCTAAATATGAGCAGATAATATTGCCCGAAACACTTCAGAATTCATCCTGCCCCTTTTGTCAGCAGTCACATCATCAATAAATACAAGAGAACCAGTTCCATTGGCAGCCATACATGCCCACGCCATGACACTACCACCACCATGCTTCACTGATGGTGGTATACTTTGGAAGTTCATCTTGGTCTCATCTGTCCATAGGATGGTGTTCCAGAACTGTAAAGGCTTTTTTAGATGTTGTTTGGCAAACTCTAATCTGGCTTTCCTGTTTTTGAGGCTCCCCAATGGTTTACATCTTGTGGTGAACCCTCTGTATTCACTCTGGTGAAGTCTTCTCTTGATTGTTGACTTTGACACACATACACCTACCTCCTGGTGGGTGTTCTTGATCTGGACAACTGTTGTGAAGGGTGTTTTCTTCACCAGGGAAAGAATTCTTCGTCCAGCCACCACAGTTGTTTTCTGTGTTCTTCCGGGTCTTTTGGTGTTGCTGAGCTCACCGATGCATTCTTTCTTTTTAAGGATGTTCCAAACACTTGATTTGGCCACACGTAATGTTTTTGCCATCTCTCTGATGGGTTTGTTTTGTTTTTTCAGGCTAATGATGGCTTGCTTCACTGATAGTGACAGCTCTTTGGATCTCATAATGAGAGTTGACAGCAACAGATTCCAAATGCAAATAGCACACTTGAAATGAACTCTGGACCTTTTATCTGCTCCTTGTAAATGGGATAATGGGGGAATAACACACACCTGGCCATGGAACAGCTGAGCAGCCAATTGTCCCATTAATTTTGGTCCCTTAAAAAGTGGGAGGCACATATACAAACTGTTGTAATTCCTATGCTGTTCACCTGATTTGGATGTAAATACCCTCAAAGTAAAGCTGAAAGTCTGCAGTTAAAGCACATCTTATTAGTTTCATTTCAAATCCATTGTGGTGGTGTATAGAGCCAAAAAGATTAGAATTGTGTCAATGTCCCAATATTTATGGACCTGACTGTACTATTGTGCATGGAACACTGCATGTGATTCACACAGGAATTTATGCAGGAAACGCACAAGATTTGCTGCATTTTATCGCATCGCAATGCATAGCAAAAGCATGAAGTCCATGCAATCTGCTGCGAGTGTCAATGTTAGATTAAAGACACCCGAAACAGATCACAAAATGTAGTGTGATTTCCAGAATTGCATCACATGGGTGTGAACGCCCGTTGCAATGCGTTTCAGGTGCAGAACAAAAGGATCCGGAACCATTTTCGTGCGAATGCGATGCAATTTGAGCCATACAAAATGTATGGCTCAAATCGCACCGCACAGACATTTTGTATGGCTCAAATCACGTCCACATCAAAATGGTGCAGGACCCTTTTTTTTCCCGCACCTGAATCACATTGCATGGGTGTTCACACTCATGTGATGCGACTCCGGCAATTGCACTGCTTTTTGCAATCTCTTTCGGGGTGTCTAACATTGACACTGACAGCAGTTTGCATAGATGCTGTGCAATTGCAATGCAGTGTGATGAGATAAAATGCAGCAAATCTTGTGCATTTTCCACATTGCATCAGTGTGAACAAGGGCTCAATGGACTACTAGAGCACTCAACAGTGCCCTGGTAGTTCATGGAGAACTACAAGCTGACATCTGCAAAGGAAAAGGGTACTTGTAGTTTTCATGTTCACAAAACACTGTGAATATTTTTTTTAAATTGTGACAGCGAGTGGGGGAAGAAGACCACCCTCTCACTGTTAAATCGGGGGATCAGGGGTTGTGGGGGCTGGTGCATCTGTAACATGTTACACCCTAAATATGGGTGCAACATGTAACATGTTACAAAAGGGAACATATGCTTTAAGTGGTTATAATCACACAATTTGTAAGAAGTCCTATCTAATTTCGTTCAAAGTCAATCAGTTTGATTGGCATATTTAAACTAGAGACATAAAAATAGCAATAATAAATAATAGGCACATTGATGATGAAACACTTTTTTAAAGATACTCTTGTCTGAACTGTAAATGCAGATCTGTGCCTCTCACCAACCAGCTGCGAACTAATTACAAGATCTTCTAACTAGTCAAGCTTCCTCTCTAAGCATATGGATCCAATTAGCTCAAACTGTTGCTGATTTTAATCAATCTTTCTTCAAGCAGCTAAACTTGGGACATGTGGCTCTTAATGCAGCAAGTAGAGCAGAAAGAGAAAAGAAGCACAGTAGTTTATGGCCCGGTAGAGGAAGACAGTAGTATGGGGTCTGGAAAGGTGCCTTCAGCAGTAATTATAGCTTTGCCAATAAAGACTGCATATGTAAAATTATAACTACAGCAAAATGTGCTTGGGCTTGACAGTTTATGCTTGGCCTTTCTACATACTGAATGCACATTACATAAAAAGGCAATAGATGTTACATATTTCTACACAGCTGCTTTCGTTTGACATGCTTTTTTAGTGTTAAAGGTATCTATATAAGGATACACACGGTCACACAATTTGGGCTATTATGAATGCGTAGTAATTGTGTGCATTTGTAAATAGCAGATCGGAGCATGATAATCACACAAAAGGCGATTCAGATTAGTGAGAAATGTTGTCAAGTACGCTACGCATAGCTTTGTTTAATAGAGTTCTGAATAAAGATACATTTAAATTTGTAAATGGTTTCAGAAATAAAAACAGAGTGACAGCAATAAACCGGCTATAATGAGATTAATTTCATTGCACAGCTGAACATAACTGTCAAACCACACAGTTAAAAAAAAAAAAAAAAAAAGTTGGGGAGCATGGCTAACCGGCGAGCAGAATGGACGTCTGAGCAGACCGCTCCAGCACTGACCGGAGATCTCACACAGGAAAACAGCTCCACTGACTGGATTTACTGCACTCTGTGGGCACAATCATCCAGGGGAATCACCACAGCATGTCCCGCAAGAGAAAAGAATACAAGCAGCCGCCAAGGCACCGAATCCAAGATGGCACCTGCGGCCCTGCACACGTTGCAGACAGCTCCTATACAGATCTCCCAAATGCAGATCCACCAGCCACTCCAAAAGACACAGCAGCTGGCAACCCTTCATCTGCAGCCTCCTCTGCAACAGCCCGGTAAAATCAGGGATGCGCCTGGACTCTGATCCCCAGGGCACTGAGGTAAGTCCTCTATTAGCTGCATTAATACAATGACCACAGCCATCTCCTATAGCAGCTCTCAAATTTTCCACTTGCCTACTCGCATTTTGTGAGTGAAAAATGAGGGCTGGCGAGCGTGGGCTGCCTCCCATTCAACTCCGCCGGAAGGCGGGGTTAAATGGGAGCCGTTCTCCCAGCCAGGGGAAGAGAGAGGTGAGGAAGAGGCGAGCCAGCTGGCCGGTTCATCAGAGAGTGGGGATTGCAGAGAACGGGGATTGCCCGCTATAAGAGTTTTCATTAAAATTCTTGCAGTGTCCCTGGAGCTCACCGTCCGACAGTCCTGCCTCCTGACCTTTGATAGACAGAGCACCTGTCAAATGGCGGGACATGTGACGTTATCGCCGAGCCTGGAGGTGGGACTGTGTGACGTAAGCTCCGGGAACACAGCGGAAATTTCAAATGAAACCTGCAATTTCTGCTCTCCGATGATCCGGTCGGCTCTCCACTGATGGGCACTGGTGAAGCTGCACTGATGGGCAATGATAAAGTTGTTACATTTTATTTTTTTGTAACTTAATTCTGAATAAAAAATTTAAATGTCATTTCATGAGAATTTCTGAGGGCGTTTTTTGGGGCGGGGCATGGTAGGGGTTGGGTGGGGCAACTGGTGGCAAGTAATCTTTAAGGCCTGGCTAGTAGCGCAGGTCTTGAAATTTTGAGCCCTGTCCTATAGCGTCATTCTCGACTACTAACCAACCAGTGCTTGACACCACAATGAAACAGATGCTCATATCTCTCCAAAGTTCCCTTCACAACACTAACTCTAACATGTTTTCAAAATTTTCCTCAGAAATGTACTCAATGGGGGCAAAAGTTTCCCAAATTGAAAATCAAATGGGAGAAATGACAGAAACGGTTAACGACTTAGTTGATGCCCACGAGCACACACGTGACGAACAATGGATGAAAGCTAAGATGGCAGACCTAGAAGATAGGTCCCGTCGTAACATAAAGAGGCACACCTGAAAATATTCTCCCATCAGATCTAAATGCCTATGCCAGACAACTAATCTCAACCCTGCTCCCTGAGCTTTTTCCCATGGAAACGATTATAGATTGCATCCACCGCCAACCTAAACCTCCTCCCCTACCTCCTCTCCGGCTATGTGTTAATGAGAATACATTTCTACCACACTAAGGAACAGCTCCTGACAAAAGCGAGGCACCTTGGGCAACTTCCAGCTCTGTACACCAAACTGCAACTGTACGCAGATTTATCGCAATATACCCACCAGCTCAGAACCGTAAATAAACCTCTCAACAACCACAAAATTACCTACCAGTGGGGTTTCCCCACGAAAAATAGGATTTTTTCGTCATACTTACCTGTAACTTCCCTTTCTTTGAATACATCATGGGACACAGGGTTAGGCTAATATTTCTTACCTACTGGGTTATACTTCATCATCAGGTGAATGGACACTGGTAGACAAAGTCTTAGACAGGAAGTGATTCCCTATATAACCTTTGCCATGCAAGTAGCACATCAGTTTTGTAGCAAGCACTGAATCCTCATAAAGAGGAGAGGGACCTCTGTGTCCCCTGATGTGTTCAAAGAAAATGATTTTACAGGTAAGTATGACAAAAAAATCCTATTTTCTTTTTAATACATCATGGGACACAGAGTTAAGCTAACATTCATTACCACTAGGACATCCCAGAGGATTAGCCTTGAGGGGAGGGAGACACCCTGCCAAACAATAGCTTTCAGACCTTATACGGCAACCCCCAGTACACTGCCGCCAAAAGCCGAATCCTCGGCTGCTCGGATATCCACTTGATAAAATTTTGCCAGGTAGCAGCCTTACAAATCTGAGCCACAAATACCTGATGGCGAAAAGTCCAGGAGGTTCCTACACCCCTGGTAGAATGAGCTCTAACCCTGAAGGGAGGAGCTTTATGTTTCAGACCGTAGGCCTGAATGACCGACTGACAGATCCAATTGGTAATGGAAGCTTTGGAAGCTGCCTGTCCCTTCTTGGGTCCTTCTGGTAAAACAAAGGAGTCTGATCCTCGGATCTGCGCAGATCTAGAGAAATAAAATCTTACTGCACGGACAACATCCAAGGAGTGCAGTTGTTTCTCTTCTGCCGAACAAGGCTGAGAGAAAAAAAAGAAAGCAAAACAATGTCCTGATTTAAATGAAAGGCCAACACCACCTTTGGCAAGAAGGATGGAAGAGGACGCAACACCACCTTGTCATGGTGAAGAATTCGGCATGGATCCGAGGTGATGGCCAACAAGAAGGCTAGCTTGGGTGACAGCAAGACTAATGCAATTTCATTGATAGGCTCAAATGGTTGTTTCTGTAACACAGGCAGCACCAAATTTAAGTCCCAAGGACACATAGGTGACCTAATGGGGATAAGCAAACAAGTTACCCCCTGCATAAAGGTTCGGACCAGCGAATGTGAGGCTAAAGGCCTTTGGAAGAATACTGGACAGGGCCAAAATCTGACCTGATTGTACTCAAGGACAATCTAATTTCCACAGTCGACTGTAGAAAAGAGAGAATTCTCCTAATCATGTATTTCAGAGGATGCCATTTTCTGGCTTCACACCAAGCAATAAGTCTTCCAGACCTTATGATAGATCTTCCTAGTGACCGCTTTCCTAGCATTCACTAGGGTTGACACCACAGGTCCCGAGATGCCACGATGCTTCAGTACCCTGGCTTCAATAGCCATATGCTGAAGAAAAATAACATCCACACAGTAGAAGGTGGTCTCCACTTGCTCCAAACTTGGGGAATCATCTCTGATCCACCAGCACAAGCTAACTACAAGAGGTTCAACATGTCTCCATCTGGATGCTACCATGCTAACAACAATTCTTCATGAAAGTGAATGTTTCCAACAGTATGATCACCACACCTTTATGTTTCGGTCGACACTCTGCTCGTTAAAAACCATTAAACTTTTAACCCATCACACCTCAGCAACTCTTGATGCAAACTCTGCTGATTTATTATTTTTCTTTCTTTTGTTTACTTTGTACTTATATTGGCAGGAGATCTGTTATATTACCACCTACAGTTACAACTAACTGATCACTTTCTAACCCTCTTGCCCTTCTGATCATCACCCCTGAAAACACGCAGAGGACCTCAGAACAAACTACACCCTGTTTTCTATCCTGTAATCCCAAAAGAATCAACCATCATCTGAATACTGCTACAAGCCATTCCCACGATTAACCTTCATCCAACTGTAAGTAACTAACTCATGCACCTCAAAGGACTTTTTTACATTAGCCAAGATGCCAAAGTTCATGTCCCTCAAGACCATAGGATTAAACCATCCAGCAAAGAGAGCCTCCCTATGGTGCACAGCCCAAGAGTCCCATTGTGATGTCTTATGTATTCAAGAGACACATTTCAAAATTAATGAGGAGCCCCGCTGCACTAACAAAAGCTTCCCCTACATCTTTAGGGCCTCAGGCCAAACAAAGAAAAATGGTGTACTAATAGCAAATAAAAACTCAATATCCTTTATGTTGCATGACACTCTCATAGACTGTGAATGTAGATACTTAGCACTTGACTGCACACTGGATAACACCAGATGTAGCCTAGTAAATGTCTATGCACCCAACAAATCAAATTTCTGACAAAACTCATGAAAAGATTACATAAGTTCAGGCATGGTCATCTCATATTGTGTGGCTACTTCAACATGATTATAGAAATTGCGTTGTGATAAAAAAACAATAGCAGCAGACAACAACACAATAGTACACTTGTGTAAAACAAAAAAATAAAACAAGGTGCTGCGCTAAACCATATCATATATTGAGTCCCAGATAAAGTTTGTGTTGAATAAAAAATGCTGGTGTCCGATGTAAAGGTTGATGAAGAAAATCACCCAATGTGCACCTTCCACCATGAAAGTAAAAGATATGCCCTTACCAGATGATGAGGCTCCACATTATAAGAGCCTGCATAAGCCATGGATGGGAATGCTGTCACATTTGCTTGGGCTCTTAACCAAACTGTCAAATGGCTGGAGTCATAACTGATAACATGAGCAGCATCATAACAATTGCAGATCAAACAGAGGCTAAGATGGCAGCTTCCTTGGCTGAAGAGAATAGGTGGGTTTAGTTCCACTTTAAATGCAGCTTTAACACAGGGTATCAACCCTCTGTAAAGTCACTGCTCATATACAAGCTGAAGCCCATGTGAAACAGGCCTACTGGCATGCTACTGCTCTGTACAGGCACCGTTCCAAGCATTTCACACACAGGCAGCACAAAAAGGACATGCAGCCACTGTCGATCCTTGCTGTGGAGGAGGAGGAGAGGCATGGCTTTTGTCCTGGGTGTCCCCCCAGCACTGCCTGTGTGTGCAGAACTTACAGTACAGAGCAAGGGTGTACTATGGGAGTCTAAAGGTCCCTACGGCACATGGGGATCATATAGAATGGGAGTGTGTCAGCACGGCCTAGGGATGCTTTCCCTCCTCCTCCACAGCAGTGATTGATATCAGCTCTATATCCCTGTGTGCGCAGGGCTCTGAACATTGCATGTACAGTTGTAGTAAAGAGTGAGGGCACAAAAGTAGAGAAAACTCCATAGGTTCTGGAAGCACAAGGGGAACATATAAAACAGAGAGTATCAGCACAATCTGGAAAAAAAAACCTTCAAAAGTGGAATTGTTTTTAGAATAAACAGCCAATACATGTAAGTTATATTATTTGTTTTATACAAAAATAAACTTACATGTCACTTTAATTAAAAAGAGGACCCAACTTTAGAATCCAGGACTGCTTATCAATATATTACAGCTTACCAATACTTGTGGTGGCTGCATTTTATTGCCTTTTTTCCCCCATTAATTTTATCTGGTGACCTGTCCAGTAACACATTTCCGTGTCTCCACTCTGGATGGATGAGCAACAGAGATACCTTTGGACAGAAGCACTGTCAATCTGGGGAGGGGGGAATGTTAGCTGTACTAGCAGATTCGGATGGACTTTACTAACAAATTAAAGCTGAGCTCCACCAGGACATCAGGAAAGCTTTCCTAGAGACCACACTCCCTTTGAATCCATCTGTACGCGGTCATCTCCCCAATGACATCTAGTGCCTGATATTCACTCCCTGTTCTCTGCCGAGCTTCTTTCTGATAGCAGAGGTGCATTTAAGGCTTGGGAAAAAGACCTGGATAGTCAGTTCCAGATGGAGGACTGGGAGAATATTAATACATTGGTACACAAGGGCTCACTCAACATCCAAATGCCTACAAAATTTGTACCCCCCTAGTGCAAGGTCCCATGCCTACAACATAAAATCTCCCTCACGGTTACACATGATAAACGCTGCACAGTTGTGCATTCCAGTACACTGGATGGACAGGTCGTCTCCTAGCGTGGAGGATAGGTTTAACAGTTTGAACAGAATGGAGGAGAAGATCCTTACAGCTCAAGATAGGATTTCATCATTTACCACAACATGGGCATGTTTGTTACATTATAAAACTATGGACGCTTACAAAGAATTTAGGTCCCTGCTTTAAGTAGCTTATGGAGCTGGGTTCCTACTGGGGTTGCCCGTGACCACGATGCTAGGCCTTTTTTTGCACACGTGTCGCCATCACTCCACCTGTGCACATTAATGGTTTGACTTACTATTGATGGCTGAGCCTGGTGGAGGGGAGTGACGTTCATACTTTGATGTGCGTCAGCGCCCGGCGGAATGTGACAATCACTTTTATTCTTTTTTTCTTTCCTACTCCAATTGTGAACACTGTTCTTGCTGACAACGGAGCCGTTCATGTATAATTCTGAGATTAAGTCACTGCTGTTTCTCATAATTTAAACCAAAAGGAATGGTGCCCCTGGTATTTAACCCCTTCCTTACCGGGCGAATTCTGGCACTTCACTGCTCTATGTAAAAAATCATCATTTTTTTGCTAGAAAATTACTCAGAACCCCCAAACATTATATATTTTGTTTAGCAGACACCCTAGGGAATAAAATGGCGGTCATTGCAACATTTTATCTTGCGCGGTATTTGCGCAGTAATTTTTCAAACGCGTTTTTAAAAAAAAAAGAAAACAGTTTCATGCATTAAAAAAAAACAAAACCGTAAAGTTAGCCCAATTTTTTTGCATGATGGGAAAGAGGATGTTACGCCGAGTAAATAGATACCCAACATGTCACGATTTGAAATTGCGCATGCTCGTGGAATGGCACCAAACTTCAGTACTTTAAAATCCCCATAGGTGAGGCTTTAACAATTTTTACAGGGTACATGTTTACAGTTACAGAGGGGATCTAGTGCCATAATTATTGCTCTCGCTCTAACGATCGCGGCGATACCTCACATGTGTGGTTTGAACGTCGTTTACTTATGCGGATGCGACTTCTGTATGCGTTTGCTTCTGTGTGTGAGCTCACAGAGACGAGGGCGCTTTAATTTTTTTTTTTTCGTTTATTTTATTTTTTTTTTTTACACTTTCCCTTTGATCACTTCAGCCCCGGAAGGATTTCACACTTTAGGACCAGAGCACTTTTTGCGATTCGGCGCTGGGTCGCTTTAACTGACAATTGCGCGGTCGTGCGACGTTGTACCCAAACAAATTTGCATCCTTTTTTTCTTCCACAAATAGAGCTTTCTTTTGGTGGTATTTGATCATCGCTGCGTCATTTCTGATCGTGGCTATAAACAAAAGAAGAGCGACAATTTTGCAAAAAAAAAAAAAACAAATTTCTTACTTTTTGCTAAAATACAAATCCAAAAAAATTACAAAAAAAATGTTTTTTTCAACGGTTTTGGCCAATTTATATTCTTCCTCATATTTGTGATTAAAAAAAATCACAATCAGCGTTTATCGATTGGTTTGCGCAAAAGTGGCCGCGTTTACGGAGGATGAGAATTAATTTCTGGGGGTTTTTATTTATTTATTTTTAATTTGTTTACTAGTAATGGCGGCATTCTGAGATTTTTAGCGGTACTGTGATATTGGGGCAGACATGTTGGACTATTTTGACACTTTTTTGGGACCATTGGCATTTATACAGCGATCAGTGCTATAAAAATGCACTGATTACTGTGTAAATGCCATTGGCAGTGAAGGGGTTAACCTGCAGGGGGCACTCTAAGGGTTAACTGTGTTCCCTGGGCGTGTTCTAACTGTGTGTGGGCTGCCCTAGCAGGGGACGGGAAGTGATCACAGCTTCCATGTAGAGGAAGGCTGTGATCACAGCCATTCCCCCTCTCACAGAACAGAGGTCCGTGTTTACTTACACCAACCTCCATTCTTTCAGTGGGGGGGGGGGGGGGTATCGCGGGTAGCCAGCGGAGATCGAGTCCGCCGCACCAGCTCCTTGGCCCCCCCCCCAGCGCAATCTCGCAGCTGCCGTCGTATGATGGCGGTTTGCGTTATCGAGCCACTTTTTCGCCGTCAACCTGCGGTTGACGGTCGGCAAGTGGTTAACAAAAAAAAAAAAAAAAAAACGATCACTTTTATTCCTATTACAAGGAATGTAAACATCCCTTGTAATAGAAATATTGTATGACAGGTACTCTTTATGGAGAGGTGTGGGGTCTATAAGACCTCACATCTCTCCTCCAAGCTGGAAAGCATCAGATCAAAAAAAAAAAAAAAATGATCTGATGCTTTCTAGCCGGAAAACCGACTTTGTTTACTGTTGCCGGACCGGATGTGACGTCATGACCGGTCCTCCGAGAACCATAGAGATGACGGGGGACAATCTATCTATCCCTCGCATCTCAATGGTACTTCCTTCCGGCCGCGGAGGTTCCGTCCTCCGACTCACCGATCTCTGAGGTGAGTCGGTAAAGGCACCGGATGGCGGCGGGAGGGAGGGGGGCGTCCCCTCCGGCTGCCTGTAAGAACGATCAAGTGGCTGGGCAGCCACTATGATCATTCTTATGGTGAAGGGAATCGACGGCTGAAGAGAATGATAGTGTGTAAAGTAAATGACGTCATTTTACTATGGGCTGGTAGGGAAGTGGTTAATTAGTGCCTGTACGGGTTGCTGCCCCTTTAACAGTGTGGATCACTAAAACGCAAATACAAGAAAAAAGAAAAAAGGTAGTGGCGCTGACTAGGCTGAAAACGCTGGTAGAGTGTCAAAACCTGCAATGCATTCCACCTAGCGTAAGTAGTGTACCAGTAATCATATTAACACGCAACAATGTGCAATGTATAAGCCATTCAGTGACATAAGATATCAAACCTGCAAAGCATTTCACTTTGCATTGATAATACCCAATAAACATAAAAGCAAACAAATTGTGCAACATAAATGCTAAACGTTTCACAAATTCAGATAAAAGAATAAGGGGTAGTTTACACTTGCTTTGGCTTTAACGCTCATTAAAGCTCATACAGCTTCAACAAGCTGTTATGATGTGTTTTTGAGGCTTCGGCGCTGCTTCGAACAGGCTGTAATGAGGCTTCAACGAGGCTTCGACGAGGCTTCAGTGATGCACTTTTGAAGCCTTGTTGAAGCTTGGTAAACGCCCTGTGTATTTGTTGGTATCTCACACCTGCAATTTCTCCAAAACAAAGCGAAGCTAAAGCTGAATTACAGCCTCTGAAAAGCCGCAGGTGCTTCAAGCGAGCTTCAAACGGGCTTTGTCATAGACTTCTATGGAGGTGTTGGAGAGGCTTTGAAGCCAGGCTAAAGCTACATGGGGTATATTTTTTGACGCAAAGCTGAAGCCCAGCCAAGCCAACGCAAGGTGTAAACAGGACTGTACGCTAACCATTTTATTTAGTGACATGGGCTTTGACTGGCATTAAGGGAGCTTTAACAACGCCTGTCTGATGCCCTGGTTTGCAGCAAGTGTAAACAAGCCCTAAAACACATATTTTGCGGTGCCAGAGACCCCGGCACTGAGTGGATAAGGATACCCTTATAGACATCAAATCGAGGCTTGGTGCGCACGCGATTGCCGATGAGACCAAGGCGACCAGCGACAGCATCGGATCCATTTGCACATGCTTTGCTGTGTTCACAGCGCCGGGGTCTCTGGCACCGCAAAATGTGAGTTTTATAATTTTATCTGAATTTGTGAAACATTTTTAATAAACAATACTACACTATGAGACTTCCTGCATGGTCTGCTCCAGAGTCATTTATGTTTTAGAATCCGTATGATATCCAGGTGGAGAGGATTGGAGGTTCTGGAGTATTGAGGCACCCATAAATTTAAATGCGCATGCTGACCTACCTGAAAAAGGGGGTCATAATTTTCTGGTGAGTTGCCACCTATATAAGTGAAGGAGCACTGGTGGTATTTTCACAATTAAAGAAAAAGGACTCACGTGGTGTCGGGATATATTTATGGACTTTGCACTGTTATATATAACGTCACTGATTGGCATTTATGTTGCACAATTTGTTTGCTTTTATGTTTATTGGGACATTATCAATACAAAGTGGAATGCTTTGCAGGTTTGATATCTCATGTCACTGAATGACTTATACATTGCACATTGTTGCTTGTTAATCTGATTACTGGTACACTACTTATGCTAGGTGGAATGAATTGCAGGTTTTGATACTCTATTATCTTTTTGAAATAGTCAGCGCCACTACCTTTCTTCTTTTTTCTTGTAACTGCTGTTTCTCAGCAGATACCCCAAGATCTCACCCTTGAATATTAAGTAATTTTATGTTACCAATGTGCTTTGGTCTCTGCATTTGCTTTTTTACTTCTTGTTATTTTTGTTTTGTAACAATTTGTGCACACAGTGGGTAAGACCCTATATTTCTGGTTGGGCTTACTAGGCCGATAGCGGTCCATAGGTTGTCTTGAGGATTTCCATACTTGTGCCAGTACTTTGAAGGAGTCTTGCTTTGGTATTACATTCTTTTCTTTTAGTACTTATTTTCTAATAGAAATATTACAAAAAAATAAAAAGCTGAACCCCAGCTAGCATGTTTTCTTTTGGGATAAAGATTTTACATAAATGAACAAAAGCTGACCATTGTAAACTCTCCGTTTTAAATGGTTTATCTCAACTTTTTGTCACTTTTGCTGGACAGCATGGTCTGCTAAATGAAATTACAAAATAACAGACTTATTGACTAGATCACCAAGTGAAAACAAAGGAAAACGCCTAAAAAAAGGAAAACTAATGCAGCCACGTCTAAGATGTGGTAAGCTGGAATTGAATACATTTTTGATTCTGGGTTTAAATACAGATTTTTATTAATTAACATGAAGAAAGCGCAGCAAGTTTGTAATGGGTAGAAAAATATTAAAAAGGATACATATGCTTTCAAGGACAATATTAGATTAAGCTGAAGGTAAAAAAAAAAAAAACTGGTGATCGAGAACCAAAAAGTTTGTTGAGAACTGATAAAGGCTAGTCAGAGACAGATGTCTTAATGTGACTAGAGTTATGCATGTCTTAAAGACAACAGCATTCTTCAAGGTGTAGCAAGTTGAGATTTTTATTAGAAGCAAAAACTATTGCTGTAGGTAATTGCTGCGCTAGTCTTCACAAAGTGAAAGAAAATCAATGTGCCGAGTACAAGGCGTCAAGTGGTGGGCAGGTTGATGAGAAGCCTACGATGTCAAGACGTCCACTCTTAAGTGTACACAACAAAATGTCCTCTGATCAGACTATATTAGTATTTGTTCCAATTTGGTTTTATCAAAGGTAACCTCCAAACTTGAAACTGTCATATTTCAACCCAGCAGATGCAGGCTTAATACTGAATGTTTCTAATTGTTAAGTTGCAAACCAGATGCCAGTAGTTTCCTCTAGTGACTGGTCCTAAATCTGAGACTGCAGATATGCAGAATAATATGTTCTCAGAAAAGAGTACTAAGACTGGATCATTACTTTCTGAAGCCATATTGTGGGTTTGAATTTTCATGTTAACATTTTTTGGCCATTGGCTTTTTTCTGATAGGAAATTTCAGTAGTACTATTAGGCTATTATTAACGTGACAATTTTTTATTCTGTCGTGATATTTTATCTGTAAGCACTAAAGTAGAACTAAATCTGCCTATGTGACAGTCAAATAATTTTTAAATTAATTTATGTCATGTACAAGCCCCACAAATAAAACTTCCTTTACTTGCCTGATTGAGCCAAATCTTTGTCTCTCACTCTCTTGAAATATCAATGTGTCATTCATATGCAATGGCAATAATCAAATAAAAAAAAAATTTAAAATGATTTATACAGGGAAAAAAAATATCCAGTATATCATCACCTTAAAGTGGTTGTCTAACCCCAAAAGTGATTTTTACCTACAGGTAAGCCGATGATAAGGCTTACCTGTTGGTAAAATGAATATCTTCTAAACTTGTACAGTTTAGGAGATATTCCACTTGCAATGTAGCCGCTAACATCGCAGCACATGCGCAGTGATGTCCCTGCGAAGGCGCCGGACCCTGCCATGAAGACGGGCTCCCGCGCATGCGTGGGAGTGACGTCTCGCGGCTCCGGCCAGTCACAGAGCCGCGAACCCAGAAGAATCCACACAGTGATGTCGTTCGCTCCCTCTGCAGGGACCGTGCAGCCTTGCGGGAGCTTCGTTCTAAGGCTAGTATTTCATAATAAGCTACTATGCGGTGCAGCCCCAAAAAAAAACAGTGCACTTTCTGTGCCTTCAGCCGCTATATGTCTGTAAAGAAAGATCATCTAAGACACACCTCTAAATGCTAGCTTCATGAGATTTGGAGTGAAATCTTCTAACTGTTCTGGTGAGAGAAAGCTGTACCTGAGGACCAGCAGACAAACATCTCCTTGATTTTGTTTATTGGATTTTATGTGGATCTCGGTTTTCTAAACCTCTCCTGCTGCCCAATTGTTCTTCTGTAAGGCCTGGTTCAAACTGGTGCGACATACGCTGCGACTCTGGGAGCACGTCGCATGAGGTGTATAAATCAAAGGTTCCCTATGAGAGCCGTCCTAACTGGTCCAACTTGTGTCCGTCCAACTTTGAAAAAGCTTCCCGCACTACTTTAGTCGGACTTGGGCAGAATTTCAGCCCATTGAGTTTCAGTGTAAGTCGCATCCAAGTCGGATCATCAACTTAACTGATCCGGCCTGTGGCATGCGACTGAGGATCTTGAGGGGGAAACTCATGCCAAAAAAAAAAAAGGTGTGGGGTCCCCCCAAAACCCTTATCAGTCCCTTATCCGAGCATGCAGCCCGGCAGGTCAAGCAAGTGCCCCCCCCCTCCTGGAACATACTAGGCCACATGCCCTCAACTTGGGGGGGTGAGTGCATTGGGGCGGGGGGCTCTGCACCTCCCCCCCACTCCAAAGCACTTTGTCCCCATATTAATGGGGACAAGGGCCTCTTCCCCACAACCCTGGGTGGTGGGTGTAGGGGTCTGCGAGCAGGGGGCTTTTCGGAATCTGGAATCCCCCTTTAACAAGGGGTCCCCAAATCCTGCCCCACCTCCCATATGAATGAGTATGGGGTACATTGTACCCCTACTCATTCACACAAAAGAGTGTCAAAAATAAAAACAGTACACAAGTTTTTAAAGTCTTTTATTAAAAATGAAGAATGTCCCACGTCATAGCTCCAACATGTCTTTTTTCTTCGGTGATGTCTTCTTCCTCTGTTTTTTGCTTCAGTGATGCCTTCTTCCTCCACTGATGTCTTCTCCTCTGGTTCTTCTGCCGGTTCTTCTTGCTCCGCTGATGTCTTTTCCCGACGCTAGCTCCCGCTGTTGTATCGACTCCCGATGTCTGCTATTTCTTAAATAGCCATGGGGCATGGCCATCCAGTGACATCGTCTGGAGACCCAGCCCCCTTGTAACTTCACCACCCCATCATGCCCCGGAAGACCTCAGCGGAGGGAGAAGAGCCGGAGGAAGAAGACCTCACTGGAGAGAAGAACCAGAGTGAGAAGACATCACCAGAGAAAGAAAATGGAGCTACGACGGGGACATTCTTCATTTTTAATAAAGGACATTGTTAAAAACCTGTGTACTGTTTTTGACACTCTTTTGGGTGAATGAGTAGGCCATACTCATTCACATGGGGGGGTGGAATCTGGGGGCTCCCTTGTTAAAGGAGGCTTCCAGATTCTGATAATCTTCCTGCCCGCCGACCCCCACAACCATTGCCCTGGGTTATGGGGAAGAGGCCCTTGTCCCCATCAACATGAGAACAAGGTGCTTTGGGGGCCTCCCTATGTTGAAGGCATGTGGCCTGGTATGGTCTGTGGGGGAGGGGCAATCGCTCACCCACCCCCCTTTCCTGACCTGCTGGGCTGCAAGCTCGGATAAGGGTCTGGTATGAATTTTGGGGGGGGGGGGCACTCAGGTTTTTTTTGTTTTTTTTTTTAGATTTTGGCGTGGAGTTCCCATTCAAGATTTATACCAGACTTCATTGAAGTCACATGGAAGTCGGATATGAAGTCGTAGGGCAAAGTCAGATTGGAAGTAGTCCTCGTTCAACTTCCATGTCGAAGTAGTGTGAACCAGGCCTTAGTCTTAAGAACACCAATCATCAAGGGGCAGGCATGACCTGAAGAAGCAAGGTCCTGATCCTCTTTCAAGATACCCATGTCCACACAATGTGGAATGAAGCATGATAACTCAGCAATGAAGAAAATTTTAGCTGTAGGGAGCCCACAGGCAATACTGGTGACTAGTCTGCTGTCCTCTGATTGCCTTTCTCTAGCACAGCTTCCACAATTCAGGTCCTCTTAAAGATTGAAAGTTTACAGCAATGTGTAGGATGGTTATTTAAAGAACTATTTTTTAGGAAGATCTTAATAAGAGAGCATGAACTTTTAACAAATACTTCTTAGCAAAGTCTCCGTAAATGAACAAAGATAGGAAGATATTTTGCTATACTTTTATGCAAGTTCAGGGTAGCTGTTGCAGAAAGAACAGCACGGAACTGGGAAAACCTGCGCTCATTGACTGACTGGAAAAACGTCCAGGAATTAAACTAGTAATAAAGACTCAATTTTTCCCCCAATTATAATTACATATCAAACTAATATACATTGGCCAGCAAAGTATATCTCTAAATTTTAGCCCAAGCACTTACAGCAATCATCTCTCCAAACAGCTAGATCCAACTCTCCCAGAGCACTTCCCTGAAATTAATCACAGGGACAACAGTCTCCAGTAGCTTTCCATCACCTTTTGCTTGCCAAGTCTGTAGGTTTGTGGAAACACAGCTTACTAGCACTCACATAAGGGTTGTTCCATAGGAACTTTGCAGAGAAAAGGAGTCAGTCTAAGTTAAGATATATGGGCAACACTCAGGGAACTAAGTTGACTCAGCAGGAACCAAAATGTATAACAATCAAGAAGCAGCATGCATTGTAAGTGATTTAGTCAACATTTGCAATAGCTGAAAATTTTTGAGTTTAATATCATCACTTTAACCTTTTTACAATGAATCCACTAGCAGCAGTGAATAGCAGAAAAATCTTATAGATTAACTGGGAACAGCAGAGCTGAAGAACAAATGTCCACTCACGTCTTTTGACACTAGCAAAAAACTGAGGCATGATGGTTGTGGGCAGGGTTATCCCATGCTGGCCAATAGGTTTTCTGTTGCAAGTGTACATTTCTCTTGCAGGTAGCTATATAACCCAAAAATAATTCTAGTGTCCTCCAATGGACGGTAAAGAAAAATGTTTTTAGCTTGGCAGAAATCAGAAGGAGGATTTAGGTGGGTAGATGGCCTAAAAATAATCTTCCTAGATAATTGTAATCATAACCCTGAGATGAAGCATATGTTATGTTGATATGCTTAGTGTATAAACATGCTTCCTAGGCCAGGAGTACATCTTTATGCCACAATCATTCCACAGGATGATCATGAGATAGTTGAATTCTCTAAACATCATATCAAGCCTACAGACAGATATTGCAATGTTCCTATAAAACACTAATTATCAGCAAATTGGTTGATAAAATCTCTCTGTGTGAAATTCTGAGCTGAAACTAAAAATACTGACGTCAACAAAAGGACAGATCATTTTGCCCATTACATGGTTGCTCATTTATAATAAATCATATTTTACTCCTGCTGTTACAGACCATCACAGCGTTACACATTCAAGCATCCCAGCATGGTGCTTCATAAGGCATGTGGAGGTTTTTATACACAAATGTAAATGTAATTAAACCCAACGAAGCATAAATACAGCCATGTACACGATTAATACATGACATTGGGAGATGGAATTTACCTGAAAAATGGTAAAGGAAGAAAACTACTTGACAGTAGTAAGATACTGCATAACAGCTGCACATTCAATGCATTCTGTATGAAATGGTTTTCACACAATATCACACAATGGCTACTGCTCATAGAGATATATCCATCTAAGGATGGTCATAGATGAGTCTTTTCATTCAACAAGTCATTTTTTTTTCATTCCACGCTGTCAGAATACACTGATCAACGCTGCTGGCTATGGCTTGTGGTGTTACTTGAGCAGAAAAACCCAAAAGGGTTGTTGTACAGAAGTCAGTCGGTAGACCGACTTTTGTACAACCACCCTGCCCATACATGGATCACAATTGGGCTGATCCCTGCTAAACCACCTGAATTGTGGTCCATGTACGGCTGACTTAAGAGGGAATCAACTACACTAAGTTTTTGGATCCCTGACCATCACTCCTATAAGAGCCTGTAGGATATCCTATTCCAAAACCATGGACATTATTATATATAGTTGTCTATCTTTTGCAGCTCTAACAACCTTCACTCTTCTGAGACTATCCACAAGATTTAATAATGGATCTGTGGATTTTTTTCTCTTCTAGCGTAAACAGTATTTTATGAGGCCAGGTGCTGATGTTGGAGGAAATGATCTGGCTTGCAATGAGCATTCTACTGCATTGCAATAGGGTTAGGGTTGAGTTCCTCCACACAAACCCTGTTAAACCATGTTTGTATAGACCTGGTTTTGTAAAAGGAAGCACAGGCATGCTTGAAAAGAATAGGAACTTCTTCAATCTGTTCAAAATTGGAAGCACACATCTAGCCAAAAGGTCTTTGTCCCATATGCCATAGTATTACCAATACTATTCGTTGGAAACACCTGAAGTCAGTATTTGGAACAGTTTAAGTAAATGTTTGGCTATATACTGTAGTATACAGTATATTTGCCTCAGTTTTCTGGTTGATCTTCTTTTCTTTCCTTTTGCTGATTTATGAACACCTGAGGAACTCACATTTTGTAAGCATTAGCCTACAATTTCCCAAGTCAATCCTAAGCAGTATCTTCTGAATCCAATAAAATGTTTACCATTTTCTACAGTTTTGCATTTGTCCCTCATTGGGGATAAGTTGGGAAACAGCAGGGCCGTTTCCACAGAAGATGCTATTAATGCTTGGTTTCCACAGAAGGTGCTGATTCCCCTTTTTGACTTTTGTTTTTAACTACTTCTGGACAGCCTACCCGCAAAGTACTGTGAACGGGCAGCCCATACTGGTACATCACTGCCTGCTTTTGGGTTTACGACCCGCACATGTGATTGTACACAGCAGGAGTTTGTCAGCATTTCCTAGCCAATGATTCATGGTCAGGACCTGCTACTTGGCTGTGTCCAATCACAGCCCTGTGTTGTCAGGGCTCTGTACAGAGGGAACAATCTTGTTTCTTTTCCCTCCAAAGCAGCATGCATTATACAAAATTACGCTTGTTAGGCACACATTTAAAGTGGTTGTCAATTCATGACACCCACTTTAAACTACAGGTAAGCCTACAATAAGGCTTACCTGTAGGTCCAGGAAATATCTCCTAAACCTGTACGGTTTAGGAGATATCCCGTGTATCTGAATGTGCAGGTTTCTTTTTTTTATGAGGGGGTGGGGGCCGGACTTTACAACCACTTTAACCCCTCAATGACCCGAGATGTTAAACCCTTCCCAGCCAGTATCATTAGTACAGTAAGGCTAGGTTCACACTATCCAAAACAACAACGGTCCGACTTTGACTCTACTTTGCTCTGCCACTTGTGTCCTACATCGGTCCAACTTCTGAGAACGGGATCCAACTTTGATCCCGACAATACCAGGCACATTGTGCTATTCGGATTTTGAAGGGGAACCCCCGCCAAATTAAAAAAAATACGGCATGGTTCCCCCTCCAAGAGCATACCAGGCCCTTAGGTCTGGTATGGATTTTAAGGGGAACCCCCAAGCCAAAAAAACAGCGTGGGGTCCCCCCAAAATCCGTACCAGACCCTTATTGGAGAACGCAGCCTGCCAGGCCAGAAAAGGGGGTGGGGACAAGTGACCACCCCCCCTCCTTACTGGACCATACTAGGACGCATGCCCTCCACATGGGGAGTATGGGTGCTTTGGGCGGGGGGGGGGTCCACGTCCCCCACCCCAAAGCATCCATGTTGATGAGGATAAGGGCCTCTTCCCGACAATCCTTGCCAGTGGTTGTCGGAGTCTGCGGGCAGGGGGCTTATCGGAATATGGAAGCCCCCTTTAACAAGAGGGCCCTCAGATCCCAGTCCCCCAACCTATGTGAATGAGTAGGGGGTACCCCTACCCATTCACCTAAAAAAAAAGGTGTGAAAAATAAACACACTACACAGGTTTTTAAAGTATTTTATTAAATCAGCTCTGGAATCTTTTCCCTCCGATTTCTTCTCCCCTCTCCAGCATCTTCTTTCTTCTGCTCTTTTGCCGGTTCTTCTCTCTGTGCAGTTTTCTACTTTTTTGCTGGGTCTTCTCCACTGTCTTCTCCCTCTATTTTTCTTCCCATGTTGACTCGAAGCGATCTCCCGCACAAATGCTGTTTCCGCAGTACATTTACTTATATTGGCACGGGGAGGGGCCACCCGCTGACATCATGCGGCCCGTCCCCTTATGACCTCACCGCCCCATCATGCCCCGGGCTTAAAGCAGAAGTTCCACTTTGGGTGCAACTCCGCTTTAAGAGGGCTCTCATAGGCAACCATTGATTTTGTGATGTAATGTGACGTGTGCTCTAATGTCGAGCCGATTCTTGGACTAGTGTGAACCTAGCCTAACAGTGTATAGTATAACCACTGAACAATATATAAGCGTCAATGGTGATGTCAGTGGCATATTGTTCCCACTCAGTGTAAGATTGCCTGCTGCACTATTGCAGTCCCATTATAAGATTACTGCTATTAATAGTGTAAAAAAAAATAATTCCAGTATATATACCATAGTTAGAGGCTATAACATTTACGCAAACCAATTAACCAGTTCCCTACCAAGTCATTGTAAAATGAAGTTGGCAGGGAACCTCTGTCGATCCGGGCGGATGTCATATGACGTCCGCCGCTTCTCGCCGCTACTGCGGGCTCCTGGGGGCAGATAGAATTGGCTCTTTACCATGTGACCGGCTGTGTCAATCAGACGGTCATGTGATGTAAACAAAGCGATGTTAGCGGATTCTCCCTGTCACACGCCGATCGTGTGTGAGAGGGAGATTGCGGTAACAGCTTGTTACTGCCTACTGTGTACACCAAGCACACTGATCCCCCCTAATAAAGAGGACCTGTCACCACCCCATCAAAGTATCTGTTACCTGTCCAAAGTACCCGAGTACCTGTCACCTGTCCATCAAAGTACCCGAGTACCTGAGTCCCTGTCACCTGCCCATCAAAGTACCCGAGTACCTGTCACCAGCCCATCAGCGTACCTGTCACCAGCCCATCTGAGTACCCGAGTACACATCACCAGCCCATCATAGTACCTGAGTACCTGTCACCAGCCCATCAGTGTACCCGAGTACCTGTCACCAGCCCATCAGAGTACCTAAGTACCTGTCACCAGCCCATCAGAGTACCCGATTACCTGTCATCTGCCCATCAGAGTACCTGTCACCTGCCCATCAGAGTACCCGAGTACCTGTCACCTGTTCATCAGAGTACCCGAGTACCTGTCACCAGACCATCAGCGTACCTGTCACCAGCCCATCTGAGTATCCGAGTACCTGTCACCAGCCCATCAGAGAACCTGAGTACCTGTCACCAGCCCAGTAAAGTACCCGAGTACCTGTCACCAGACCATCAGCGTAGCGGAGTACCTGTCACCAACCCATCAGCGTACCCGAGTACCTGTCACCTGCCCACCTGAGTACCCAAGTACCTGTCCACGAATACCCGAGTATCTGTCACCAGCCCATCAGAGTACCTGTCACCTGCCCTTCAGATTACCCGAGTACCTGTCACCAACCCATCTGAGTAACCAAGTACCTATCTGCAGCCCATCAGAGTACCCTAGTACCTTTTACCAGTCCATCAGATTACCCGAGTACCTGCCTCCAGCCCATCAAAGTACCCGAGTACCTATCTGCAGCCCATCAGAATACCTGAGTACCTATCTGCAGCCCATGCCTCATAGAATATACCTCGGGTGTTTGTTTTCCGAAATTGGGTGATTTTGGGGGTAATTCCACTGTCCTGGTGCTCCAGGGCCTTCAAAAGTGTGATAGGTACGAATGAAATTTTATGTGTAATTTATGCTCCTAGAACGCCTGACGGTGCTCCCTGCATGTTTGGCCTTTGTATGTGGCCAGGGTGTGAAAAAAGGCTCACACGTGGTATCGCCATAACCATTCAAAGACTCATAATGCCTCATAGATTATACGTTGGGGTGTTTGCTTACCAAAATGGGGTCATTTTGTGGGTAATTCCATTGTCCTGGTGCTCCAGGGCCTTCAAAAGTGTAATAGGTGGTTAGGAAATTAGATGTGAAATTTCTGCTCCTAGAATGCCTGACAGTGCTCCCTGCATGTTGGACCTCTTTATGTGGCCAGGCTGTGAAAAATTCTCACACATGTGGTATTGCCATACTCGGGGCGAGTAGCAGAATGTATTTTGGGGTGTAATTGGAAGTATGCATATGCTGTGTGTGAGAAATAACTTGTTGTTATGACAAGTTTGTGCAAATTAAAAAAAAATTCTTAATTTTCCTGAGAATTGTGGGAAAAAAATTACAACTTCAAAAAACTTGCCATGCCTCTTACTTAATACCTTGGAATGTCTACTTTTCAAAAAGGGGTAATTTGGGGGGATATTTGTACATTTGTGACATTTCAAGGCCTCAAGAAATGAGATAGGCCATCAGTACATCAGGTGTGATCAATTTTCAATGATTGGCACCATAGCTTGTAGACTCTATAACTTTCACACAGACCAAATAATATACACTTATTTGGGTTATATTTACCAAAGATAGGTAGCAGTATAGGTTTTGGCCCAAATTTATAAACAAAAATTACTCATTTGCAAAATTTTATCACAGAAACTAAAAAAAGTGTTTTTTTTTCAACATTTTTGCATTTTTTTCACTTATGTCGCAAAAAAAGGGATTTTATTAAAACTTACCGTAAAATCCTTTTCTCCGAGTTCACTGACAGATGCAGCTCTTCGTTACATGTGGGGTTTATGCTTGTCCAACTAGGAGTTAACTAGGCAGGGAAAAGAAACAGCTGGCCCCTCCCATGGGGCCATCCTCTCTTCCCACATAAACCCTCTCCATAGCCTAGCTCAGCAGTTCGTACAGAAGCCGTACAGAAAACAGAGCACAGAGGGGTGGGTGCTGCATCTGTCAGTGAACTCGGAGAAAAGGATTTTACAGTACGTTTTAATAAAATCCCTTTTTCTCCTACGTTTACTGACAGACGCAGCTCTTCATTACGCATGAGGATGTCCCCAAGCTGTGTCAAAAAGAGGGGTGGGTAAACAATAACAACTGTACCCAACAGAACCTCTAAGGAGGCGCCAGACGCGCCTACACTGCCGCCTGCAAAACTTTGCGGCCAGAGGCAGCATCCGAAGATGCTAGCACATAATTCTATAAAACTTAGAGAAAGTGTGTGCCGAAGCCCTCAATGTCTTTAGAAAATCCTTCTTCATGCTACCAGTCATTCTTATAGCGGAGGGTTAAACAAACTTGCACTTACTCTTTAAACTTAACAAAGTATGTATATTCAAAACCATGCCAAGGATGCTCTCTTTTATACAGTATAACTATATGTAGCGAGCCCTATGTCTGCAGTAAACCTTAAAATAAATGTAAAAAAAACCCCAATATAGTAGGGCCTTGATGATCTCAGCAGGGTTCTCAAAGGATAGCCTGAAGAAAGGATAAAGCTAAAAGGTTTATTCTACAAACTTGCGTGATTTTCTGGCTGTATGAAAGGAGCTGAGGTGTTTAAGCAAACACTTTTCTTTCATTATGTCAGATAAGTAGCTCACAAAGCCGACATCACATTTGTTTTGTAACGATTACAGTGCTAATTATACGGAAAATGAAGATGAAAGAGGCGAACAAATTTATAAAAAAGAAAATGCTGTGGCCAGATTACAACAATGTCTGTATCACCAAGGGCTACATACACTGAGTAAAAAAAAGCGCATGCTATTGAAGTAGACCTTCGAAGGCCGAGAAGTCTGAACCAGGTCTTGATCAATCACTGCTTCCAGAAATTAGCCACTCCATTTTCATAACTGCATTTATTTTACCTATCTGAGCTTGACACTGGAACAACATTTAAATCTGATGGGATACCATCTCATGGGTCCTATAAGAACTAAGTGGTCAAAGTAAAAACCCCACTTTCTCCTATATAACTATGCTCACATTATATTCTGTGCAGAAAAAAGAGCCACCTTTGTGTTTCTTTCACAGACATTTTTCTCTATCATCTGTTGTTTGCACATCTATACACCTTGATAGGCTTATTAGAAAATATAAACTATACTCAAATTTTAAAATCAGAAGCCTAAATGTTGAAAAAATATCCTCAGATGTTTTATGAGACATGAGGGGACACTTAATTTTTTCTCCAAGGTGTAGCAGAGTGGCTTTTAGTTACACCTCCAAACAGTTATCATTGTTATAGTAATGATATCATTTTACCCAAAGCTTTTTACAAAAGAGTACATTTTGCAAGACTCGTGAATGCAGGTCTAAAATTGGTCATAAAACATAAGGATTCCGGTTTAACTGGCAGCACTGTGAAATTTTCCTTATCCCTTCTCAATGTGTCTCCTCACAGAAAGGCCCCTGCTGTGTCTGACAATGGGAGGCCTTTTGAAATACACAGTAGGGAGTTGTTCTGAGGAGCAAAGTCAGGAATACACAGAAATAATATTGTCCCTATCAGCACATTGATCATGAATTATGTTACACTATTGAAAGAAAAATCCTTGCATAGACTGTATATTTGTATATTAAAGCAAATCTTTAATGTGGAGGAACAGTATTTCTCAAGCAGGGTATTTTTTCAAGACTAGAAAAATTCTGAGTGATGAGGCAAGAATGTGGCGGGTCCTCTGGTTCAATAAAACTGTCCAGCGTGTAAAACATCAATAATATAGTTTAAGGGTTAACATTTGTGTAACTCGTATTATGGTATTTGATTACAGAAGCCAGCAAAGTTAGCACTCCTTTTTGTACTGCACAACAAAGTGACAAAAGGCAGCAGCAAGTCCAATGTCCAGAATATCTTAATTTATACAGTTATATGCAAAAGTTTAGGAACCCCTGACAATTTCCATGATTGTCATTTATAAATATTTGGGTGTTTGGATCAGCAATTTCATTTTGATCTATCAAATAACTGAAGGACACAGTAATATTTCAGTAGTGAAATGAGGTTTATTGGATTAATAGAAAATGTGCACTATGCATCAAAACAAAATTAGACAGGTGCATAAATTTGGGCACCCCAACAGAAAAATCACATCAATATTTAGTAGAGCCGCCTTTAGCAGAAATAGCAGCCTCTAGACGCTTCATATAACCTGTAATGAGTGTCTGGATTCTGGAGGAATGTATTTTGGACCATTCCTCCTTACAAAACATCTCCAGTCCAGTTAAGTTTGATGGTTGCCGAGCATGGACTGCCCGCTTCAAATCACCTCACAGATGTTCAATGATATTCAGGTCTGGGCACTGGGATGGCCATTCCAGAACATTGTACTTGTTCCTCTGCATAAATGCCCGAGTCGATTTTGAGCAGTGTTTTGGGTTGTTGTCTTGTTGAAATATCCAGCCCTGGCATAACTTCAACTTTGTGACTGATTCCTCAACATTATTCTCAAGAATCTGCTGATATTGACTGGAATCCATGCGACCCTCAACTTTAACCAGATTTCCAGTACCGGAACTGGCTACACAGCCCCACAACATGATGGAACCTCCACCAAATTTTACTGTGGGAATCAAGTGTTATTCTTGGGACGCTGTGTTCTTTTGCCGCCATACATAACGCCCCTTGTTTTGACCAAATAACTCAATCTTTGTTTCATCAGTCCACAGCACTTTATTCTAAAATGAAGCTGGCTTGTCCAAATGTGCGTTTGCATACCTCAAGCGACTCTGTTTGTGGCGTGTGTGCAGAAAAGGCTTCTTTCCCATCACTCTCCCATACAGCTTCTCCCTGTGCAAAGTGCGCTGAATTGTTGAACTATGCACAGTGACACCATCTGCAGCAAGTTGATGTTGTAGGTCTTTGGAGGTGGTCTGTTTTTGACTATTCTCATCGTCCTTCGCCTTTGCCTCTCCAATATTTTATGTGGCTGACACTTCTGGCCTTAACAAGAACTGTGCCTGTGGTCTTCCATTTCCTCACTATGTTCCTCACAGTGGACACTGACAGCTTATATCTCTGTGATAACTTTTTGTAGCCTTCCCCTAAACCATAATGTAGAACAATCTTTATTTACAGGTTATTTGAGAGTTGTTTTGAGACCCCCATGTTGCCACTCTTCAGAGGAGAGTCAAAGAGAACAACAACTTGCAATTGGCCACCTTAAATACCTTTTCTCATGATTGGATGCACCTGTCTATGAAGTTCAATGCTTAATGAGCTCACCAAACCAATTGTGTGTTCCAATTAATCAGTGTTAAGTAGTTACATGTATTCAAATCAACAAAATGACAAGGGTGCCCAAATTTGTGCACCTGTCTAATTTCATTTTGATGCATATTGCACATTTTCTGTTAATCCAATAAACCCCATTTCACTACTGAAATATTACTGTGTCCTTCAGTTATTTGATAAATCAAAATGAAATTGCTAATCCAAACACCCAAATATTTATAAATGACAATTATGGAAATTGTCAGGGGTTCCTAAACTTTTGCATACAACTGTAATTTCAGCATATAGATCAGCGGTGACCAACCTGTGGCTCAACATGGATATGAATGCGGCCCGACACAAAATCGTAAACTTAAGTTTGGAATTTTTTGGTAAATATGTGTTTACACTACAGAAAAATTTGACAGCATCTCTTTATTGGACTTTTAGAAGTTTTATTTTCCCAAAGAAAAATATCCCACAATTCACAATCACACCTTATTCATGTCATCACCTATATTTGTGAACAACTATTTAGAAGAATGAAGCACACGGAGTACAAAATTAGAACCAAAATATCCGATGAGCACCTTGAGAATTAATTGGGAATTGCAACTACATCCATCGGACCAGATATTGATGTGTTAGTTTATCAAAAAAAGTGTCAAATATCACACTTGTTTTATGCTGTCCTCTTTTACTTTCATAATAAATAAATTTAAAAAAATGTAATTGTATTACTTAGGTACATTATCTATATCACTGAAAGCTAATGTGTGATCTGCCCCTCAGCTATTCTTATTGTTAGAGCATTTGTATTAGTGTGGCCTAAGACCATTCCTCGAATTCCAATGTGGCCCAGGAAGGTCAAAATAGACACCCCTGATACAAATGAACATATGAGTTTGTGTTTCAGATTTAATGGATTTAGTTGTAAACACAGTAATTGTATTTAAAATGAATACTTCTGATCAGACAGACACTGTTGACTATACAAGGCTTTCTCTGAGCCACCTGAGTGCAGTATTGTGCAAATGCTATGCGGCTGAACACACTTCTATGAAATGCACCTTCATCCAACAAGGGTAGGTCAACAGCCAGTCCATGGTAGTCTAAGTTAATGCTTACTGCATATGCAGCACAGTGCCCTGTTGGCTTGGATAAGGGCTTTTAAACAAGGCATGAAAACAACAGTCTGCTGTGAAATTTAGTGTCTGATAGGATATTTTTAATTACAGTAGGACAAAAAGCAATGCATCAGAACACATACACTACAGGTCAATCTTTCTGATGCATGTTTTAAATAACAGTGATTGATTCACCGACAGTGAATGTTTGGTCAAAGTCACATTTGCTGCTTTATAAATATGTCCTTAAATTTAAGCGTGGCCTTTAAAGTATATTCAGCGCAATCTCCTATGTTCACAGCAGCTTTGCCTAGTTCCTCCTGACCTCAGCATCACAGCTGTATCCTGTAATAGGTTACGTTTAAAAGGAGCCGCCAATGAGAGCTGCAGGGGACCCAGGAGATCAAAACTGCTGGAAGTGTCTGTTTATCTTGAGATTCTGCAAAAAGATTTTTCGAGATCAAAGTAGAGTATGGTGGCATGGACAGCAGAGAACTAGAAGACTTATTTATTTATGTCTGGGTTTAAGATATTTACTATAGAAACACGGTCACCTTACCACATTCAGGAAAATTGTTGAAAGTTGAACTCTAAGAATTCAGCTACTTTGTGTGTAAAATGTGCTGGATTACTGTAGATTACATTCAACAAGGTGCACACCACCTACATTTACAATTGACAATTTTACTGAGCAACAGGACCACAGCTCTCACTATACTTCCAGCTCTTGGATGCAGGGCCTTCTGGTCTCAGCTCTAGCAGCTGCAGAGTTGCATGCAGGCGCTGTGCCCACTCCTCCCATCTTCCTGCCCAATCACCAATCATTTGTATTATGTGAACCAATTCACAGAATACAACTCCTTCTGTGAATATACAGAGGAGAGGAGGGGTCGGTCTCCCCTTTTAGGGCACCAGGAATGTAACAACAGCTGTTCTCCCAGCACTCTATAAAACCTCCAGTTGTAAATAGAAGAGATAAGTCCACAAGGTGGCATGCACCTCACTAGACTCAATCCATAACAAGGAAGCACATTTTACAAAGTGGCTGAAGTCCTGGACTCCAGCAATAACAGATACTTCTACACATGAGCCATGTCACAAACAGGGGACCTTGTATGCCAGCTACAAATTTACAGTGAAGGGCAGGGTTCAGCAGCACCAAGGATTTTCAACCATCATGAAGGGCTGATTTAGCTGAGCAGTGCAGGGAAAGCAGATACGTATAATGTTTTGAATATGTATCTGCAATATGTCAGAGTATTTGTAGTTTTATAATAGAACAGGTTACTATAATTAAAGTACACACTTTTTTCATACAGCTGCTTTATAGTGGAATACACCCAAAATATTGCTGAGCACACCACATTTTTATTAATCTAAAGTGATACTAAACCCTCAAGTTTTTTCGCCTATATCTGTTACTAAATAATAGCATTACATGAGAAGTGTAACCTTTTGTGTAATTTTCGCTTCTAAGTTGTTTTATTCAGGCTCCGTTTTTCCCATTTCTGGTTGTCCTGTTTCCTGGGTGACCCGTATAATGCCGATCTCATAGTGTCAAAGCACATGGGAGGCAGAGCTACAGCGTCCTCCATGCCTGGGGACACAGTGTGTGTGGGTGCAGCCAGCGTTCCTAGGCAGGGCTGTAGTCACATAGGTGTGAGCGCGCACGCACGGGTAACACTATGAGATCGGCAATACACGGGTCACCCCCCAGCAAACAGGGCAACCAGAAATGGGGAAAAAATGGAGCCTGAATAAAACAACTTAGAAGCGAAAATGACACAAAAGGTTAGACTTCACATGTAATGCTATTATTTAGTAACAGATATAGGCAAAAAAACGTGAGGGTTTAGTATCACTTTAAGTACAGGAGCATGCAATCTTTCCAAAGTTGAGGCAATGTATAGCCAACATAATCGGTCAGAATATGGAATATGTAGTATTACAAGCCCTTGTACTTTAATAAAGTAATGTTAAACCCCCATTGCTTGGATTTAGTTTGCTAAAACACTGTTTGCTATAAACATATCACATTTTTCTGATAAAATACCAATTTCACCTTTTATTCATGTTTCTGGCAGTGCTTCTGATCTCCTGTAGCCTGCATGAGCCACTTTCTGTATGCATGCACACACTTCAGAGATGGCATTACCATATACACTACATTAACAAAGGTATTGGGATGCCTGCCTTTACACGCACATGGAATTTAATGACATCCCAGTCTTAGTCTGTAGAGTTCAATATTGAGATGGACCAACCTTTGCAGCTACAATAGCTTCAACTCTTCTGGGAAGGCTGTCCACAAGGTTTAGGAGTGTGTCTATGGGAATGTTTGACCATTTTTTCCAGAAGCGCACTTGTTAGGTCAGGCAATGATGCTGGATGAGAAGGCCTGGCTCGCAGTGTCTTCTCTAATTCATCCCAAAGGTGCTCTATGGCAGTGGTTCTCAACTCCGGTCCTCGGGACCCACCAACAGGCCAGATTTTAAGTATTACCTTGGGGAGATACAGATTTGAACACTGCAATTACTGAGCAGCTAATTATATCACCTGTGATATATTTCAGTTATCCTGCAAATCTGGCCTGTTGGGGGGTCTCGAGGACCGGAGTTGAGAACCACTGCTCTATGGGGTTGAGATTAGTACTCTATGCAAGCCAGTTAAGTTCCTCCACCGAAAAACTCACTTATCCATATCATTATGGACGTTGCTTTGTGCACTGGTGTGCACTGCAGTCATGTTCGAACAGAAAGGGGCCATACCCACACTGTTCCCACAAAGTTAGGAGCATAAAATTGTTCAAAATGTCTTGGTATGCTAATGCCTTCAGAATTCCCTTTACTGGAACTAAAGAGCCAAGCCAAACCCCTGAAAAACAACCCCACACCATAACCCCCCTCCACCAAATGATTTGAACCAGTGGGCAAAGCAAAGTCCATAAAGACACGGATGAGAGAGTTTGGGGTGGAGGATATTGACTGGCCTACACAGAGTCCTGACCTTAACACCATAGAACATCTTTGGGATGAATAAGAGCGGAGACTGCGAGCCAGACCTTCTTGTCCAACATCAGTCCTTGACCTCAAATGTGCTTCTGGAAAAATGGTCATACATTCCGATAGACATACTCCTTAACCTTGTGGACAGCCTCCCCAAAAAAGTTGAAGCTGTTGTAGCTGCAAAGGGTGGGGCAACTCAAAATTGAACCCTACGGACTAAGACTGGGATACCATTAAATTTTATGTGCATGTAAAGGCAAGCGTCCCAATACATTTGGTAATATAGTGTAGCTCTGAACTACTTTTACTGGTATTAACATTGGTGGAAAGCATGTTAGAATGGCTGATTTGAGCCTCAACAAGGGGTGCATGGTGACAGGACATTTGTAACCCAGTAGCAGTAAGAACTTTAGAATATATACCTATGATCACCCTGTTGCTGATCTTTCACCCATTACTGATTTACCAAGCGTTATTCTGCACTGTGTCTCTGTGTGGAGGCAGCCATTTTGGTAGAGACAGGGCATTGCTTCCTTATATCAGAGCCTCCAGCAAAAACAACAGTGAACAACACAGTAGTGATATCACCCAATTTCACTCCAAATCCGAAACTAGCAGTCAGAGGCAGCATTGCCTAGACACACTCACATGCCAGGAGGTGCACCACTATCTTTCAAAGTACATTTTTCAGGCTATTGCTTAGATACAATTATTGCAATTTTTTTTTCTATGCTATATCAAATCTTTAATTTTTTTTAGTTAATTTCCACTTTAAAAAGAGTTAATGCAATGGTTTGGTTACATTACTTTTAAGCCCATATGAAATGTTAGTAATTACATAAACTCATTATTGATGCTTTGCACAGGGCCCAAGACTATCATGCCCACTCCAGTGATGTCCAGAAGCCAAAACAGTCCTGCATACAGGTGGAAGTTCAGCCACAGCCACAGAAGGCTATGTGATGTTTCAAAATTCCAATGGGTAATTGCTTCCATTTACTTAGTCTTGCCACGTAAAAAAATGTACTTACTCAGAAGTCAAAGATACGTTTGGAAAAAAGAAAAATGCTGCATTGAAAACATAATCTTACATTTCTTCCAAAAAAGTAGAATGGCTAAATGAAAAGCCTCTGGAGTCTCTTAAGAATGTGGAATTTCCCCATTCTTTATGCTAGCATGAACAGTAAATGAAACAAATGTATAATTACCCGTTGTGGGCAGCATTATTACCTTATCCATAATTGAAAAATAAGTGGCTGGTTTCATTGTTTCCTCAAGCAGAATTCAGAATCTGTACTGCAGAGTGGAAGCTGTAACTATCAGTTTCAAGATGTTCTCATTTCACAGCACTGACTATAAAAGGCAAACAGATGGGGTTTAGTGAGCTCTGAGCTCAGCAGAATGCTAGCCTTCTTTTGAGGGGATACAACAATGTATTGAGCATGTATGGACCTGAAGAAGGGCCATGTAAAGCTGGCTATTTGCAAGTGGGGAAAAAGATTTGAACAGTGCTACTGAACAAAGCTGGGTGTCATGAACCCATAGTACATGCATGTCCTGGCTGTTTGCTTACCTTTGATTGTGTCAGCCTAGAGGCTGTGCACATCACCACCTGTGGGCTAAGTAATCTCCTCTCAGTGAACTTCACCCCAGCCTCCAATTAAGGAAATACTATATAAGACCATGTGCTGCAAGACTCATTTCTGGTGTGTTTGGCTTTGTGTGTGGTTGTTCCTGTCGTATGCTCTGTGTCTATTTCTGGTTACCGATCTTTGGCTTGTTCTGTTTATCCCTGCCTGCCTCATGCCCCGATCTTCGGCTTATTCTCTGTTTATCGCTGTCTGATACCCGATCTTCGGCTTGTTCTCTGTTTCTCCTGTCTGCTGGTGGCCCCGACCCTTTGCTAAGCCACTGACTATTCTTTGCTGTTCCTGCGCTGCTGCTGCCTCTCTTCCATATGTAGCCAGCCGAGCATGAGCTAGGGGACCCCGGGGGCTGTGACCTGGATCCAGTTGCAGTTAAATCCATCCTCACCACCAGAGGCTCTGGCGAATACCTACTGGCTCTTAGACTCCACACCCTGGGGAAGCCAATGCACTACCTCCCTGTGTTTCAGTGTCCGTGCTTCAGGGGCCCTCTTCCCGTACCAGCCAGAACTCATTAGCAGCAGTCAGCTATAGTGCGATTCGCACCCCAGCGGTGTGCACCTGTCATCTGACCCCAGATGTTGTGACACTGGATCATGTTAACAGCAGCCTAGGCAGGAACTGAGGGGCCTGCTTAATTTCCAGAGGTAGCACAGCTGGCTAAAGTGGTACCCCTGCCTGTCACTAAAGTGGGATGCACTTGAAGGGAGTTGGTGTCTGATGGGGCAGGACATGCTAGTACTGCTGAAAATGCAAACAGGAGGCTTCTTTGTGCCTACTGCAATCCTAGTCAATGTCAATTAAAGGAATGGGGGCTAAAGCTGCCTTACCTAGGGCCTCATTCAGTCTTAATCTATTCTTTGCTTTTGAGACTGAACTGTGGAAGGTTTAGCTAGACATTGTTAAGCAAAAATAAAGTCTGCAATATATACCTCTGCTTCGATGGTCCGAGGTCCCTAGCTAATACCAGCAACTTTTCCCCAACTTCTGACAGACACAGCTGAGCTATGTGAGATAAGTAATTTGAGTACAAGCCCAATTTTTAATGTAGTTTATATGGAAAGTATTTCTGTCTATAAGTCATAACCCAAGAGCCAGTAAGTTTGCTTCTATATTCACTCTTGTAAAATTTATGCTACTTCCCATAGGTGGTTTAGAACCTGACAGAATTTCTGAACTAGCAAACCCTTAAAGCAAATATATCTTCATATATCATCACTGATATTTGCAAATAAACAATCCCATGAATCACAAGTTCTCCGTTGCCAATTGTATGCAGTCAACATTTGGACACTGTTAATATACAGTATCTCACAAAAGTGAGTACACCCCTCACATTTTTTAAAATATTTTATTATATCTTTTCATGTGACAACACTGAAGAAATGACACTTTGCTACAATGTAAAGTAGTGAGTGTGCAGCTTGTCCCCTCAAAATAACTCAACACACAGCCATTAATGTCTAAACCGCTGGCAACAAAAGGGAGTACACCCCTAAGGGAAAATGTCCAAATTGGGTCCAAAGTGTCAATATTTTGTGTGGCCACCATTATTCTCCAACACTGCCTCAACCCTCTTGGGCATGAAGTTCACCAGAGCTTCACAGGTTGCTACTGGAGTCCTCTTCCACTTCTCCCAGACAACATCATAGACATGGTGGATGTTAGAAACCTTGCACTCCTCCAGCTTCATAGACATGGTGGATGTTAGAGACCTTGCACTCCTCCAGCTTCCATTTGAGGATGCCCCACAGATGCTCAATAGGGTTTAGGTCTGGAGACATGCTTGGCCAGTCCATCATCACCTTTACCCTCAGCTTCTTTAGCAAGGCAGTGGTCGTCTTGGGGGTGTGTTTGGGGTCGTTATGTTGGAATACTGCCATGCGGCCCAGCTTCTGAAGGAAGGGGATCATGCTCTGCTTCTGTATCTCACAGTACATTCATGGTTCCCTCAATTTACTGTAGCTCCCCAGTGCCGGCAGCACTCATGCAGCCCCAGACCATGACACTCCCACCACGTTTGACTGTAGGCAAGACACACTTGTCTTTGTACTCCTCACCTGGTTGCCACACACGCTTGACACCATCTGAACCAAATAAGTTTATATTTGTCTCATCAGACCACAGGACATGGTTCCAGTAATCCATGTCCTTAGCTTTTCTTCAGCAAACGTTTGCGGGTTTTCTTGTGCATCATCTTTAGAAGAGGCTTCCTTCTGGGACGAAAGCAAACCAAGTTGATGCAGTGTGCAGCATACGGTCTGAACACTGACAGGCTGACCCCCACCCCCTCTGCAGCACTGCCGGCAGCATACATATATTTCCCAAAGACAACCTCTGGATATGATGCTGAGCATGTGCGCTCAACGTCTTTGGTCGACCATGGTGAGGCCTGTTTTGAGTGGAACCTGTAGTGTTAAATCGCTGTATGGTCTTGGCCACCATGCTGCAGCTCAGTTTCAGGGTCTTGGCAATCTTCTTATAGCCTAGGCCATCTTTACGTACAGCAACAATTCTTTTTTTTCAGATCCTCTGAGAGCTCTTTGCCATAAGGTGCATTTAAACTTCCAGTGACCAGTATGAGAGTGTGAGAGCGAAAACGCCAAATTTAACACACCCGCACCCCCATTCACACCTGAGACCTTGTAACACTAATGAGTAACATGACACTGGGAGGGAAAATGGCTAATTGGGCCCAATTTAGACATTTTCACTTAGGGGTATACTCACTTTTGTTGCCAGCGGTTTAGCCATTAATGGCTGTGTGTTGAGTTATTTTGAGGGAACAGCAAATTTACACTGTTATACAAGCTGTACACTCACTACTTTACATTGTAGCAAAGTGCAATTTCTTCAGTGTTGTCACATGAAAAGATATAATAAAATATTTTCACGAATGTGAGGGTTGTACTCACTTTTATGAGATACTGTAAGTGGACTCTCTCTGAACCATTTAACAACAGCCAAAAATAATCTTGAATAGCTCTTCAAAGTTTGTTTTCCCAAAGCAAATCCACACCACTCCATAGCCAGTCTTGTATAATTTGTATTCTAACACATCCAAACCAGGATTATTTTTCAAAACAGAAGATCACATCTTCTTTACTAACCAGCCCATGTTACTGGTGCACCACACAATGTAAGGAAGTCGTACGTTCAACTTCAGGGAATGGCATCCTGTAGTGATGACATTCTATTATTTATTTTTTTGTTAAGACAATATTGCAGATGTGTTTATATAACAAATAGCTTCCCTTACCACTTTAACCAGTTCAATACCAGGCACTTACCCCCCTTCCCGCCCAGACCTATTTTCAGCTTTCAGTGCTGTCACACTTTGAATGACAATTGCACGGTCATGCTACACTGTGCCCAAACTATTTTTTTTTTTATCATTTTGTTCCCACAAATAGAGCTTTCTTTTGGTGGTATTTAATCAACCCTGCGGTTTTTATTTTTTGCAATTCAAATAAAAAAAGACCGAAAATTTTGAAAATAAAAGTTTTTCTCTGTTTCTGTCACAAAACAAATGTAAATAGGTACATTTTCTCCATCACTGATGGGCACTGATGAGGCTACACTGACAGGCACTGATGAGGCAGTACTGATTGGCACTGATGAGGTGGCACTGATAGGCAGCACTGACGGGCACTCATAGGTGGCACTGATGGGCACTCATAGCTGACACTGGGCACTGATGGGTGGTATTGCAGATTGCACTGTAATGTATGCATTTCCTGGTGGTCTAGGGTGGCATCTGAAGTTGGCACTGAGTGCCATCCATGTTGGGTATTGTGCCCCTTACCTGGTGGTCTAGGGTGGGCTCCCTGGTGGTCCTGAGTGTCGATCCCAGGGGGGCTGCACTGATAAACACTCAGCACAGACCCCCCCCAGTCAGGAATGCAGCCGATCGTCTGCAGATGCGAGTAGAGGAAAAGCCGATAAACGGCTCTTCCTGCTTACACTGTGACCAGCCGTGATTGGTCACGGCTGATCACATGGTAAAGAGCTTCCGATGGAAGTCTGACCCACCGCACCAACGATCGCCACAATGTGCACCCCAGGGGCACGCGATCGCGGGTTATCCTGAGAACGTCAATAGACCTCCAGTCAGGATAACGGAACCACTGCCCGGCCGTCATTTTGCTATAGGCCGGATGGGAAGTGGTTAAATGCTAAACCATATATGTCACTTACTACATCAATATATAATGAGCAGGGCCCTCTGATCCCTCCTGTGTTGTATTGAATTGTATTCTAACTGTACTGTCTGTCCCCATGTTGTAAAGCGCTGCGCAAACTGTTGGCGCTATATAAATCCTGTAGACTAATAATATACAATTTCCTCATATTTCAGTTGCTCTGTCATTCAAACTCCAATCTATGTATAACATAAGAAATACATCTCTGAATCTTTTTCACAAAGTCTTTACATTGCTTTATTCAAAAACAAGATTCCATAGCCAAAAAAGTGCACAGCAACCTTTCTGCAGAGAAATGTGATATAAAAACACTGTGCCTGTTTTTACCAGCAAAGCACAAGGATCTCCTCTACAAAACTGTTGAATTTCACATTCATGGAATAAATCAAAGTTATTTGAAACATGTATTCTATTTGGCATGCAGCTATTTACACAACAAGAAGAGAAGAAAAAAAGATGAGCAGGCTATAGTTGATAACAAATAGTGCTGTATTAAACACTGACATTACTGCATGAATAAACCAAACACACAGCCTCACTGACAACAACAGAACAGTGGAGTTTAAAAAAGGGGCATCTGTGTAGTGAAGGACAGCTGGGAGAAGACATTCAAAGAACATTGTCTCTTGCCTAAAAAGGTTTGTCAGCCTATGAATCAACTACGATGATCAAAACCCTAAAACAATTGTAAAACATTTATCTGTATTTTTGTTTATTGTTGTAGCATTGGTCTTCACCACCTTCTTCTTATAACTAAGCTTACTTACATAATACAGTATATGGCCAAATATTTGTTGATACCTGGCCATCACACCTACATGAGCTTACTGTACATCCTATTCCAAAATTATTGGCATAAATGTGGAGTTGCATTCTCCTTGCTCTGCCCTATTATAACATCTACTTTTCTAGCAAGGTTTTCAAAATATTTTAGAGTGGGTCTGTCGGAACATGTGCCTATTCAGCCAAAAGAGCATTTGTGAGGTCAGGAACTGGTGATGGACAGCAAGATGTCCCAATGCAGGTCAGTAGCGTTAAGTTCATGACATTATACAAACACTTGAGTTTCTCCACACCAAACCATCAAACCATGCTTCTATAGATATGGCTTTATTTTACATTGGAAAAATAGAATCTCTATCTTGCCTGTACAATCTTTTTCTTGGAGTACAAGATACATCTAGTGACCAGTCATCTGAAGGTGGCATAACACCCAGTTGTACTAAGCCTGTGTCCTGTAATGTCAGACTAAGAAGAATTTGCATTTGGACTATCAACTCTAAGACCCCTTTCACACCAAGGCATTTTGCAGGCGCTTTTGCGGAAAAAATAGCACCTAAAAAGCGCCTGAAAACCACCCCCCAATACACCCCAGTGTGAAAGCCAGAGTGTTTTCACACTGGGGCAGTGCGCTTGCGGGATGGTAAAAAAAAGTCCTGCAAGCCGCATCTATACAGCGGTGAGGGAGTGGTGTATTCACCGCTCCTATACCACCTGTGCCCACTGAAAAAAATGGGGCAGCGCTCCCGAAGCGCCTGAACACCGCTTCGGGAGCGCCGCAAACCGGCACTTTTAACCCGTTTAACCCCTTGTGGGGGGTTAAAAGCCCGAATAGTCGCCGCTATAACGAGAGGTAAAATGCCGCTAATTAGCGGCGTTTTACTGCTGCCGCTCGGGCGGCTCCGGTGTGAAAGGAGCCTAAAGGCTCGTACACACGGTCTGATAGTTAGTCAACAACGGTCGTCCAACAGCCTGTTGGCCGATAATCTGATCGTGTGTACGCACAATTTTACAGCCGATTTCCAATCGTCGTCCAACAAAACTGTGTTAGTCATTCACAAATCACCTGAACTTCCTCGTTATACGCTTGGAACATGTCACTACATTTGGCTTTGTTGGCCGATTACTTGATTCACGTTCGTACGCTAGACCAAGCTGTCGTCGCCCAATTTGGACAAAAGTTGGACGTTCGGTTGACCAACCATCGGCTTGTGTGTACGAGGCTTAAGTTTATACTTCAAGCACATACCCATTTATTAACATACCCTACAAACCTCTATTCCCACTGCACATCTAGGCATCTTACTTTGGAGTTGTCAAAGTTAATACATTTGGTGTACTAAACGGATATAAAGATCTCAATAAGTGAAAGCATTAAAGTGGATGTAAACCCGATTCATGAAATTTGAGCTGGGCACATATAGCTGAAGTGTTTTCTTCTCTCTCTTCAAAGCACTTCAAAGCTTCCTCTGGCTCCTTTCTTCTGTTATCAGCATAACTTCTGACAAGTTCTCCGTCAACTAAGATAAAAGCAGGCTGAAATTTGTGTCGGGGAAGTTGCTATAAATAGATTAGCAGAGCGCTAAACTATTCACAGAACAGCTCTGAGAGTCTCTGCCTATGTGGAGTGGGGGCGCGTGCCTTTCCTTCAATCAGCTGTCTTGGCTGTATGCCCAGACTTCACACAGTGCTGAACAGGAAGAGGAAATCTCTAACACAATCTGAACTTTCTAAAGAATATATAAAGCTGAAGACAGCAAATATACATGTAACACTTATGTAGGGAGATTTGTTTCATCTTGGTGTACCATCTGAGGCTGTTCACTTCGCTGGGCATATGTGAGGGTTTACATCCACTTTAATGGTTGTAATTTTAAAGAACTGTAACACAATAAGCAGTTGCGGTTCGCAGCATGATACAAAGAAAGTAACAAAGAAAGTAGTTATAGAGTGCACAGTGAAAAAGTCCTTAGCAACTGATTGCATTTCATATTCTATTAGTACAGAGCTGTCAGAACTACTAAAGATTATTGTGGGTTGGTTACGATGAGTTATTGCACTGTGTTTTAGTGAATTAGTTGAAGATATTGGTGTATTAAATCCTAAGACTATTGTGCTGAAATTGTATGGCTACAGTACACAACATAAGACACCTGAAATGGAATAAAGTAGAACAGATGTCAACTAAAAAGCCAGAATCCTACTATTTAAGATTGTTGGTGGTCTCCAAAATGGCTCAGTAAAAACATCCATAGGTATATATTTAGACTCATTAACTGAAGGGATGACAAGTTGTCAGCAAACTCTTTAGCACGGTTTAGAATATCAACTTAAATACTAGGGCAACGATTAATGAGTCAGGTCGTAGAAAGCAAAAGATCATCTCTCTGGAATAAATTAAGCAATGTGACCTCTCAACCCACATGTTTAAATGAGCAATTAAGTGCAATCTATCATGAAAATATTGCCACTATATCTTTAATGGACACCACAGAGTTGTACTTCAATGAAGTTTATATAAAGTGTCAGGGTGACCCTACCTGTATGGCTTTACCTGTTCATTTTTTTTCGGCATCTCTCTGAGAAGAGAATATTTTTTTAAAACTTCTTCATAAAATAAAGCCAGGAAATATATGGTCATGTAACGCAACATGTGCATTACTTGAAGTTACCTTCTGTGAAGTCTGCATGTGAAAAACAATAAGTAGTTCCATATACAGGCAGCTGAGGTCATATACGTATCTCAAATTGTCCTGTAAATTCAAGCTTGGCCCAATGCTTTCTTGAACCTTGTTAGTGGTCCTTTAATATGACAAGTAGCTTAACTGACTGATAGGTAGACTTTGTAGTTTGTGAGCGGTAGAGGTCTTTTACAATTATAGGTAAGGTTCACAATTAGTTTTCCTGCCTATATCTGTGGATTTGCTTATCATTTAACTATGTTGTTTTGAATAATGGTTACTCCTTTTTAATGCATTTTTAATAAATGCTCAGTTTTGAATTGCTATAAATCTCTGATCACTCTGGTACACCAATGTTCACAAGCTTTCATGGTTAAACACCTTTAGTTTCCTGCATATCACTGTTGTCCAATGAAGCTACCCATCAAAGTAATGGGCCAAAAGCCACCTGCAGAAAACAGAAAAGGTGGACCAACGCTCTCAACCATGCAACCAAGTTAAATTTCGATATCAGTTTGCCCCTGGATTTGGGACTCCAGAAGTGCTCAATAGAAAGGATACATTTTCACCTGGAGATTGCTGCTATTACATACAAGTTGCATTTTTGCAAAATTTAAAAAACTGCTCATTGAATGAGCAATGCATTGCAATTCATTTTATCTTCACAGTAGTTGTTTCAGACAAGCAGCAAAATAACAATAGTAGTATCACTACTGTCTTCTCCTTAGCAGGATGCTTCTCCTTGTATCTCAAGTACCTGCTCCACAAATGGGGAGACTAACTGAATTGAAAGATTACACCTTACAGAAAAACCTATATGACCTAGCCACAAACCCAGGTTTTAAAGCATTTCTAAACCCTGTAAAAAGTATATTTTGCAGCTTACCATTGCCTAAACTAGGTAGCTGCCTTATTTTTCATGTTTATTTTTCCATTTTTCTTACCTGGTGATCCTGCCAGTAATACCATTATTGCTGTAGGGTGACAACACTCACTACTATACTTTATCTTTGAAAAGCCATGTTGTCACCCTGGGCTGTTCTCACAATTTGGACTACAAAAAAACTGCAATGCTAATAAAATACATATATTCTGAGGAAGTGGCCAGTATAGTGCCACAAAACACGTTGACAGTGTTTTTATAACATTATGTGGACAATAAATATCAGCTTTACACTCGGGTGCCTCTAATGACACCACTTTCCTACCTTTAGGGGCTCAAAGTTTTCTAGCTGCCTTGGAGTGAAACTGACCACAGGGGACTGTTTTGAAGGAGGCTAGCATTGGGTGCAAGCCCTGCTGTCAGAATACAATGGCACACCTTGTTTGTGTAGATGGTGCAATCCATTTGTAAAAGCACGCCATCTATGACCAGCCTTACAAGCAGGTTCAGTTGAATAGGCTTACCACAAAATTCTGCACACATGAACAGATTTGAGACACATTCTAGAGACTTGGTGAATACATTCTCTAGAGTGTACACCCTTAACAATAAGGCTGAGGGCATCAGCTGCAATTCTTCTAATAGAATGAGGTCCTCAAATCCAGGGTAATTTTCTCTATTCATTTATTTTGTCCACTTAGCAATAATCTGGTAAACAGGCATGACAGCAATTGCCAGCTGCAGGGTTGTATCTGCAAGTGCACAGTAGGCTTTTAAATGGTCTTCAAAACACCTATTGACAGAATACTTTTTAAAGAGGGAACGTTCTCAGTAGGACCTCTAAGGCGTTTATTTATGACTGAAATTATAAACGATCTACTACTTGAAAAGCCCTTTTTTTTTTTTTTTCAAATCCTTTTTCCATACGATAAATTTCATCAAACCGCTTAACCTCCCTGGCGGTATGATTATTTCAGATTTTTGGTGCTGAAAGCGGTACCATTATTTTGCATGGAAATTTGGCGTTTTATATTGTAGGCCTGTAATTCTTCGGAATAACTCACTTAAATCTGTCCAAACAAGAGTCTAGTAGACATCTTGGGTATGATAAAGTATGAAACACAAAATCATAAATTAAAATATATATGAATAAAAAAAAATAATATAATAAATAACTATAAATAATTATCAAAGATGATAATATAATAATAAAATTATCTTAGTATCTGTGATTACCTGGGTATTGCGATTACCTAAGTATTCTGTGAGTACCTGAGTATTCTGGGAGTACCTGAGTATCTGTGAGTACCTGAGTATTGTGATTACCTGAGTATTCTGGGAGTACCTGAGTGTTTGTGAGTACCTGAGTATTTGTGATTACCTGGGTATTCTGGGAGTACCTGAGTATTCTGGGATTACCTGAGTATTCTGGGATTACCTGAGTATTCTGGGAGTACCTGAGTATTCTGGGAGTACCTGAGTATTCTGGGAGTACCTGAGTGGCAAGGGCCTGAGTAGTTTAGGAGTACCTGAGTGGTGAGTACTTGGTTATTCTGTGAGAACTTGAGTATTCTGTGAGTACCTGAGTATTATGTGAGTATATGAGTATTCCTCGATCACCTGAGTGGGGAGTACCTAGTGTCAGTACCTGAGCATAGGGTGCAGGTACCTGAGTATTGGGTGAATACCTGAGTAATGTAGTGTGAGTACCTGGGTGTTCTGTGAATACCGGAGTGTGGTGTGAGTACAGAGTGCAGTGAGGCCACGTGTACTGTATTAGAGGCAGGCAGCCAGCGGTTAGTTATTTGGATAGGGCATAATTGCCAGTCCCCACTAAATCAATAGGTACGATGCCCGGCGGGTGTGGGGAAGCGATTCAGTGTACATCTTGTCGCATGTATGCGTTCGTTGATCATGAGATTGAGGGCGAATACTGCTGTACAAAATGTAAGAACGTCGTTTCCCTGGAAGCCCAGGTTCTGAATCCGAGGAAGCAACTGTCAACACTGAGACAACTCTCCATACTTAAGGAGAGTTGGGATCGTACTCAGCAGGTGCCAGCACAGAGGAGGGTTTGCAAGGAGAGAGGCCCACAGGGATTTGACGCAGCACAAAGTTCCCACAGTATAAGGTGTACAAAAGAGTATGAAAAAAAGCATGCAATTTATTAGATCAAAGTTAAAATTGTCACATGACAAATAGGCGGATTGCCATATACAACCATAATGATATACAAATAAAACCAAGTGGATACAAAGATAGCAGTGTGGAAGCTGGCAAACCCTCAATTGGAAGGTGTCCTAATAATGAAGGTTTGGCTTCCTCTCCAACATGTTTCGAAGTTCTTTGGTTATGTAACAAACTTCTTCCTCAGGGAGAAAGGTCACTGTATAACTTTGATTCTGAAACATAATATAAAACATAAATAGAGCACAGTATAGTATGGAAATTTTTTTTTTTCCCCCAATAGACACAAAGTGGCTGTTGGGGCACATATATATATATACAACTTGATGACCATAAAATATGCATGCGGATCAATGGGGTCCACCAGTTATTACTTACCCCAATGATATTGAAAAAAAACGTACATCAGCCGGAGTAAGGCTGTAGGTCTGGAGTGTACCAAACAAAACCCAACAAAAACGTGGCCCGGAGACACTATATCAGCGTCAGGTAAGAGAAAACCCCCAATGCGTAATGGGGGAAAGCAGAAAACCAACAATGGCCCGCCCTGTCGCGTCCTTCCAGCGCGTCCGCAGATGTCCCCCACAAGAATCAATGGTAGGAGACAAAGTTAACCCAAGAGCAGGATGGATGGCCTAAGGTGAAAGAATACAAATATAAGTTGATGGAAAGAATGGATGAAAAAAGAACCAATAAGAGAGCGCTATGGTAAAAATCCAAATCTACTTACTATAAAATAATAAAGTAGTGTGCTAGTGCAAAGCGATTATGGATGAATGTAGCTGGAAGGCCTGTGGATTAAAAGTGTACGAAAATTAATATGTCAAAGCAGAGTATGTAATAGATAAAGAAAACAGGACCTTCAAGTATAGACCAAAAGCTCAATGACCTACCCCAGCGATAATGGGCGTCCCGTGCAGCAGCAGCCAAGGGTCTGTGTGTCAAACAGTATCACTGTTGCTGTGTGTTGGCCAGGGTTTAAATGCAGAGTCTAACAAAGAGGCCCCTCCTATGTTATGGGAGGAGCCCGCATTGAGAAATCTCATTGGTTCAGGAATCATGGCGCTGCACAAAATTATGCAGCGCCATTCAAGATACCATGGGATACTAGCACACCACAAAGGTCCAGGGTCATCCACTGTCTCCCGCCGATTCCCCGCCATGACGGCGTCCCACGCGGCCGCACACCCAAGAAGGAAGTTCCATGTGCGCAGCCGCGTCCGACGTCATCACGGCGCCGACGCGCCGAATAGTCCCCGCGCTCCAAGGCCGACCAACCATAGAGAGGGAGGGCGGACCCAGGAGCACGGCCGACCAAGTACAACCCCCCAGACCGCAAACACCGCCCAGGGGGCCGGGCGCGCCGGGGGGAGACATAAACAGCCCGCACAGCAAGGATGAGGCAGGAAAAAAGCCACGCTGGGACCAGGCTAAACATGGGTCATTATACAGAACATAAAGGGTATTCTGCATCACAATAATTGACACAAAATATTTGATAAACGGGGTTGAATAACCGGAATTCAACCCCGTTTATCAAATGTTTTGTGTCAATTATTGTGATGCAGAATACCCTTTATGTTCTGTATAATGACCCATGTTTAGCCTGGTCCCGGCGTGGCTTTTTTCCTGCCTCTTCCTTGCTGTGCGGGCTGTTTATGTCTCCCCCCGGCGCGCCCGGCCCCCTGGGCGGTGTTTGCGGTCCGGGGGGTTGTACTTGGTCGGCCGTGCTCCTGGGTTCGCCCTCCCTCTCTATGGTTGGTCAGCCTTGGAGCGCGGGGACTATTAGGCGCGTCGGCGCCGTGATGACGTCGGACGCGGCTGCGCACATGGAACTTCCTTCTTGGGTGTGCGGCCGCGTGGGACGCCGTCATGGCGGGGAATCGGCGGGAGACAGTGGATGACCCTGGACCTTTGTGGTGTGCTAGTATCCCATGGTATCTTGAATGGCGCTGCATAATTTTGTGCAGCGCCATGATTCCTGAACCAATGAGATTTCTCAATGCGGGCTCCTCCCATAACATAGGAGGGGCCTCTTTGTTAGACTCTGCATTTAAACCCTGGCCAACACACAGCAACAGTGATACTGTTTGACACACAGACCCTTGGCTGCTGCTGCACGGGACGCCCATTATCGCTGGGGTAGGTCATTGAGCTTTTGGTCTATACTTGAAGGTCCTGTTTTCTTTATCTATTACATACTCTGCTTCGACATATTAATTTTAGTACACTTTCAATCCACAGGCCTTCCAGCTACATTCATCCATAATCGCTCTGCACTAGCACACTACTTTATTATTATACAGTAAGTAGATTTGGATTTTTACCATAGCGCTCTCTTATTGGTTCTTTTTTCATCCATTCTTTCCATCAACTTATATTTGTATTCTTTCACCTTAGGCCATCCGTCCTGCTCTTGGGTTAACTTTGTCTCCTACCATTGATTCTTGTGGGGGACATCTGCGGACGCGCTGGAAGGACGCGACAGGGCGGGCCATTGTTGGTTTTCTGCTTTCCCCCATTACGCATTGGGGGTTTTCTCTTACCTGACGCTGATATAGTGTCTCCGGGCCACGTTTTTGTTGGGTTTTGTTTGGTACACACCAGACCTACAGCCTTACTCCGGCTGATGTACGTTTTTTTTCAATATCATTGGGGTAAGTAATAACTGGTGGACCCCATTGATCCGCATGCATATTTTATGGTCATCAAGTTGTATATATATATGTGCCCCAACAGCCACTTTGTGTCTATTGGGGGGGAAAAAAATTTTTTTTCCATACTAAACTGTGCTCTATTTATGTTTTATATTATGTTTCAGAATCAAAGTTATACAGTGACCTTTCTCCCTGAGGAAGAAGTTTGTTACATAACCAAAGAACTTCGAAACATGTTGGAGAGGAAGCCAAACCTTCATTATTAGGACACCTTCCAAATGAGGGTTTGCCAGCTTCCACACTGCTATCTTTGTATCCACTTGGTTTTATTTGTATATCATTATGGTTGTATATGGCAATCAGCCTATTTGTCATGTGACAATTTTAACTTTGATCTAATAAATTGCATACTTTTTTCATACTCTTTTGTACACCTTCTTCTACTGTTGGAACTTTGTGCTGCGTCAAATCCCTGTGGGCCTCTCTCCTTGCAAATTCGTAATTGGGGAGGCAGCACAGTGTTCCCGACTTTTCTAGTCTAAAGACATTATAAGTCCCACCCTCCCTCTTTTAGCACAGAGGAGGGTGGAGACATACAGGTGCAGGCACCAGAACAGAGTAGTTGGGTGACAGTTAGGAAGGGTAGAAGGGAAACTGATCCTGGGCTCGAGCATCCCAATAGGTACACCCCGTTGTGTGATATTGCTGAAACCAGCCAGGAATCAGCATCGCTGGAGCAGAGGGGCGCCCCTAGCTGCCAGGGTGAGCAACTCCTCCAGCAAAGGTGGGGATGAAGCCAGTGGAAAGGTGGGGATGAAGCCAGTGGAAAGGTAACACAGATTGTGGTGGTAGGGGACTCCATTCTTAGAAACACAGAGAGGCCAACCTGTCACAAAGACCTGAAGCCATGAATGGTATGCTGTTTACCGGGCGCTCGGGTTCGGAACATCACGGATCGGGTGGGCAGATTGATGGGAGAGGCTGGGGAAGATCCGGCTGTCATGGTACATGTTGGCACCAATGACAAAGTTAGAGGTAGGTGGAGTGTCCTAAAAAAAAAAAAGATTTCAGAGACCTAGGAACAAAATTGAGGCTTAGGACCTCCAAGGTAGTATTCTCAGAAATACTACCAGTACCTCGAGCCACACCAGAGAGGCAGCGGGAGATTAGGGAAGTCAACAAGTGGCTGAGCAGCTGGTGTAGAAAGGAGGGTTTTGGGTTCCTGGAGAACTGGGCCGATTTCTCAATCGGTTATGAGCTCTATAGAAAGGATGGGCTGCACCTAAATGGGGAAGGTGCAGACCCGCTGGGAATGAGGATGGCCGAAAAGTCAGAGGGGCTTTTAAACTAGGCAACGGGGGGTCCAGACTTAGGAATAGCCAGAGTGGAACAGAGTTCAGGGGGTAGTATTGGAGGGAGGAGTGATAGGCCGAATAAAGAATTTAAATCTGAGGCGAGTAGTGTAACATATCTTATATGCAAAAGAGGATTACCCAGCAAGGGAACAGTAGGTGGCCAGACAAAACTATGTGGCTTGTTCACTAATGCCAGGAGTCTGGCAGACAAGATGGGGGAACTAGAGTTACTACTGTACGAGGAGGAATTAGACTTTGTGGGAATTTCGGAGACTTGGTTCAACAGCTCTCATGATTGGCTGGCTACCATCCAGGGGTATTCCCTATATCACAGGGACAGGGTGGGCAAAAAAGGGGGAGGGGTATTCCTGTATATAAAAAATGACGCAAGAATAAATGTGAGGGATGACATTAGTAGTGGATCTGGGGAGGAAGTTGAAGCCTTATGGCTAGAGCTACAAAGGGAGGATAGCAGGGGGAAAGTAATACTGGGAATATGCTATAGGCCCCCAAATCAGAGGGAGGAGGGGGAGGTGGACCTCCTATCACAATTTGGAATAGCGGCTAGGATGGGAAGTGTTATTATAATGGGGGATTTTAATTACCCAGATATTGACTGGGAGGAAAGTACTGCACATTCAGCTAAGTCTCGCCATTTCCTAAATGTCCTGCAGGACAATTTCATGGGTCAAATAGTAAATGCGCCAACAAGAGAAAAAGCATTATTAGACCTTCTGATCACTAACAATACAGACCTGATCACAGATGTGGAAGTAAGGGGCAATCTAGGAAATAGCGACCACAGGAAAATTAGTTTCAGTATAAGTTACACAAATAAGAAACTTAACGGGAATACAAAGACACTAAATTTTAAGAGAGCCAACTTCCATAAACTACGCTCCATGCTGAAAGATGTTAGCTGGGATAAAATTCTAGGAACAATGAATGCAGAGAAAAATGGGAGTGCTTCAATAACATGCTAAAAAAGGTATTAGCCAGTGTATCCCAACGGGAAATAAATTTAAAAGAGCTAACCAAAGACCAGGATGGCTTAACGCTGACGTAAAGGCACACATAAAAGCAAAGGAGAAGGCCTTCAAAAAATACAAGGCTGAGGGGACCATATCAGATTTTCATATTTATAAAACACATAATAAGGAATGCAAAGGTGCAATCAGTGCAGCTAAGATAGAACATGAAAGACACATAGCAGAGGAGAGTAAAATGAATCCCAAGAAATTCTTTAAGTATATAAACAGTAAGAGAGGGAGGTCAGATCATACTGGCCCCATAAAGAATGATGAAGGTAATCTGGTTGCAAAGGATGGAGAAATGGCAAAGGTGTTAAACTTATTTTTCTCCTCAGTATTCACAAAGGAAACAGGGGGCTCAATTATTCAGAACTACAATGCTGATCCTCACAGCACGTCACGGGAAGTACCCTCATGGCTTACTGAGGATAAAATCAGAAATAGGTTTGAAAAACTGAACACTAATAAGTCACCGGGACCAGGTGGCTTACACCCTAGGGTCTTTAAGGAACTTAGCCAAGTTATTGCCAGACCCTTGTACTTAATCTTTAGGAGCAGTCTTCTGACTGGTATGATACCAGCTGATTGGAAGAAAACCAATGTAGTACCAATGTATAAAAAAAGGACCAAGATATATCCCTGGGAACTACAGACCAGTTAGCTTAACATCAATAATTGGCACCTCTATGAGGAGGTGAGCTGCCATCTAGATAAGGGAAGGCCTGTAGACGTGGTGTATCTGGATTTTGCAAAAGCATTTGATACAGTTCCCCATAAACGTTTACTGTACAAACTAAGGTCCCTCCAACATGGATCAAAGGGTGAGCACCTGGATTGAAAATTGGCTACAAGGGCGAGTCCAGAGGGTGGTGATAAATAGAGAGTACTCAGAATGGTTTGGTGTAGAAAGTGGAGTTCCCCAAGGTTCTGTCCTGGGACCAATCCTATTCAATTTATTCATAAACGACTTGGAGGACGGGGTGAAGAGCTCAATCTCAATATTTGCAGATGATACCAAGCTAAGCAGAGCAATAAACTCTCCACAGGATGTGGAAACCTTGCAAGAAGATCTGAATAAATTAATGGGGTGGGCAGACCAATGACAGATGAGATTTAACGTAGAAAAAAGTAAGATTAAGGCATTTGGGTACCAAGAACAAAGAAGCAAACTACTCATTAGGGGGAGAGCCTCTGAGGGAGAACATGCTCAGCAGTGGCATGCAATTCCAAGCTGCTGCAAACAAATCTAACAAAGTGTTGGCATGCATCAGGAAAGGGATCAACTCCAGGGATAAATCAATAATTCTCCCACTATACAAATCTCTGGTGAGGCCGCACCTGGAGTATGCCGTCCAGTTCTGGGCACCAGTCCTCAGGAAGGATGTCCTGGTATTGGAAAGGGTACAGAGAAGGGCCACAAAGCTTATTAAGGGATTGGAGGACCTTAGTTATGAGGAAAGATTATAAGCACTGAACTTATTCTCTCTGGAACGCTTGAGAGGGGATATGATTTCAATGTACAAATACTGTACTGGTGACCCCACAGTAGGTACAAAACTATTCTGTGCAAGGGAGCACACAAAGACACGTGGCCATTCATTAAAAATAGAAGAAAGGCGGTTTAACCTTAAAAAGCGTAGAGGATTCTTTACGGTAAGAGCAGTGAGGATTGGAATTCTCTTCCACAAGCAGTAGTCTCTGCTGGGAGTCCAGATGATTTAAAAAAACTATTAGAAGCACACCTAAGGGACCACAACATTGAGGGGTATATAATTTAATACTGACATTAAAAACACACACATAGGTTGGACTTGATGGACTTGTGTCTTTTTTCAACCTCGTTTACTATGTAACTTCAATAATGTAATCTAGTCAAAAACACAGAAATTTGCTCAATTGCAGAATTGTCGCTGTCGTCACTTTCAGTGTCTAATGATACATTTCCCCATAGTATCACTCAATTCTGCAAATGATTCTTATTTACTATCACTGTTTTCTAGCTGCTCAAAAAACACTTTTGACATAAAGGGACGCTTTTTTATGCCATGGACGTTCTCAAATTTCCAAGCAGAAAGAAAGGCATATATAATATTGCACTGGGCAAAGCACTAGGGACAAAGGGGATGTGAAATGATTTCATACAGTAATGTAATCTTACAGATTACAGTGTACTGTATGTATACTGTGTGTTTCACTTTTTGAATTTCCCACCAGGCCCCGCCCCCGTGCGACGCGACGCTCGCAGGGAACGGAGCCCGGCACACAGAGGCATCGTGCAGAGGACACAGCCCGTGGAGACAGCGGGGGGACATCGCTGGATCCAGGGGACAAGGTAAGTAACCCAGCCTTGGATCCAGCAATGCAATCCCGAATGTGGCTCGGGGTTACCGCTATTTGCAGTGAAAACATACCCCGAGCCACACTCGGGAATATCGTCAAGGAGGTTAAGAGGAATAAATATCTTTTTCCGGATTAGGGCAATACTCATGTAGTGCATCCTCAATGTGTGTATGCATAAGAAAAGCTGTTTTTGATCCACCAGCCCCTTAATGCCCACGTGGATTGCTTTGGCTGTGGAGATTTAGGTGATGCTAGGCAAAGGCTAGTTTACACATCAATCAGTGAGTTGACAGTGGAGAGCATTTGTTGAGAAGACAGCTTATGGCTCATAAAATGCAGGTGTTGAAAAATACAATAGATGAATTGAAATTAAACTGGATCAGCAGTTACCGGCCGAAATGTGATCCATGCATGGGTAGGCTACTTGTACAGAAGTCGATCTACCAAATTGACTTCTGTAAAACTAGCCTGTCAGTGATTTTCCGCTTAATCAATGCCACAGGTTATAGCCGGCAGCAGCGCTGATCAGTGAAGTCTTGTGACAGGGAAGCCTCTCCTATGTCAGAATATGAAAGCACAGAATGTTGAAACAAAAAAATATGTTCCAATTCCCCCATCCACACATTCAAGGTGGGTGGAAGAATTGGAACATTTTTTTTTTTGTTGGTTGGTTGATTGAATAAATAAAAAAAAGACTAATCCCTGGGCTGCTTTAAGTAGGCTTGGAGGTTTCATCTTTGAATTAGGAACAAAGTCAGGAGGCAGAGGAGAAGGGTAGCATTTTTGGCCTTTGGAACCCGAAGGTTTTAGGAGCGCTGAAAGATTTACTAAGAATTCAGACATCGTGGCAGATAAATCAGTTTTGTCATGCAGGCCACATGATGTGTGAGAGGGAGCTAGAGTCAGGGGAGGGGAGCGGTGTCATAAGAGAACAGTTGTTACTTTGAGTGTTTTAAATTTCCTGTAGGCCATCAGCAGAATGCCCATTTTTCAGCCTGTGTGTCCCAGTCACCCTTTCGCCATTGAACTGCCATTGCTAATTTGAAAGGATCACTGGTGGGTGGTGGGGTACTTATGGCATGGATGCTGAAGATATGGGATTTTGCATGTCCAGAAAACAAGAGCCATTATAACCTAGGTATTGACCGTGTTCCTTGGCTGTGCCTCTGTAGCAGAAGGTGGCAGGAAGAGCAGGGGACATGGTGTGAACGTTTCCAGCAGATATGGCATGCATTAGCCATGGCGTGTGTTGCAACTGTCACCATACAATTCTGGATGGGAAAAGACCATCAAATTGAAATTAGAAAAGTAGAAATACGTTCATCACCGAATGAGTTTGAGATGAGTACAATTGGGAGCAACACCCCATGAAACACTCCCCATTCCTGTGCCCATGTATTATATTTGTGTGCTAAAACTTATGGGTTTGCCTATACCTGAGAACAGTCCAATTTACAGAGAATCCCTGCCTTACTTTATCCCTGTCGTTGGGCTCATTAGAGGCCCGGGCTTCAGTTGTCATTGTGGGCATACCTCCAAAAGGGTCTTCAGGGTCTGGGACACAGAGGACCATAGCCCTGTACAGCACCCTGCGTCTAAACACACACATTGAAGCTATGTGCCAAGGCAAGCATCTAATGTAGAAACCAGTGCCAAAAGCAAACATTAAAGGCCAACCCCACACAGTGGGTCAGGATACCAATAAATGGTTGAAAAGGAGGGCCCTAGCAAAGTTTATTGTTGTTGGTGTCCAATCATCTGAAAGTAGCGTACATATACCCATGGTCCACGAATGGAAGCCCTGTATTCGGTACTGTACAATTTGGATACAAATGCTTACCTCCAAACTAAACACAGCAGAGTATTTAGCAATTATATTTTGTTTTCCAGATCACATGGACATTACAAGGTGTGTTGGATTATGCCCCATGTAGTTGAGAATTAAGTCAGTTTACTTAAAGAGGTATTTCCTCTTCCTCTTAGTTTAAATTAGAGAGAATCTACAAATGAACACCTGGGAACTGTTGTTTTAATGTTCCTGTGTATAGGTTTTGCTTTTTTTTTTTAATTTGAATGAATTTGCAGCATTATCTGTGCAGCATCCTAATTATGTTAGTTATATAAATATTAATAGTCTGCATTAACGTGAAAAGAATAGTAATGTGCCAAAAAAAAATACGTTTACTGGTAATTGGCTTTAAGAGAACTCAAGACTACTGCCCCAATGTAGGAAACATAGTATATAATATAGAGGGAGGGATGTCCACCTTATAAGAAGATTGTTGACATGTGAAAAGATGGGAACCAACTAAAAGGCAGATGCTGGTAAGTGTGAACATCAACCATTATTTGTGTATGACTTCCTTCTCTTGCTGCCAGTCAGTATTACTGCTTATATGAGTGTGATGACAGCGTTTGATGGCCAAAGACCCGTGTGTCAAGAGGATTTGAATACAAAGACAGAAAAGTCTCTTCTCTTACTTACCTGAAGACAGAGTCTCTCAAGCTTCATCTCCAGGACTTTGTTTTCCTCCTCTAGCCGGCCACGTTCAGCTTCAAGCTCCTCAATTTTCAACCTGCAGAGAAATGGAGCATGGAGAATACAATATTAAGTGACATGCATGGAATAATAATACACTCAGAAGCATTTTGTCCTCTGCAACACTGTCCCAGAAGACCATTTGGTTGCATATACAGTATGTTCAGTGACAAAAATAAAAACAGTTGGCCCTATAAGGTGGTTCTACATTTATCTGCCATAACATTATGACCACTGACCGATAAAGTGAATAACACTACCTATCTCATTACATTGGCACCTGAAAGTGGGTGGGATATTTTAGGCAGAAAATTAGCATGTTGTCCTTGAAGTTAATGTGTCGAAGCAGAAAAAATGGGCAAGTGTATTGGTCTGAGCAACTTTGCCAAACTGGACTGGGTTTGAGCAACTCCAAAACTGCAGCTCATGTGTGATGTTCCCAGTCTGCAGTGGTTAGGACCTACAAAAACATTGTCCAAGGAAGGAAAGCCGGTGGCAGGGACAAGGGCAACCAAGGCTCATTGATGCATGTGGGGAGTTTGCATGTGGTGAGTGAAGACTGGCCCGTGTAGTCCAAACCAATGCAAGAGCTATTGTAGCTCAAATTGCTGAAAAAGTTAAATCTGGTTGTGATAGAAAGGTATCAGGACACACAGTGCAACACAGTTGCTTACATATGGGGCTGTGTAGCCACAGACTGATCAGAGTGCCCATGCTGACCTATGTCCATGCCTACAATGGGTACATGAGCATCCGAACTTGACCACAGAACAATGGAAGGCGCCAGGAAAAATTTCCACAATTGCCCCATCAACACGCACAGCGCTGACAGGGGTATCCTCCTTGCTGAGACGTATTCTCCCGGCGGGGGAAGTTGTCCCCGTCGGGAGAAGACAGTGATTATTGCTAGCAGCTATACCAGTTGCTAGCGATAAGCGCAATTAAAAATCCCGCAGGCTGGTTGTACCCAAGTTTAACAATTGATCAACTTGATACATTCAGCCTGCCCATGTACGGTTGGAATCTGTCTATGGCTGGCCTAAGTGTTTGCAAACCCAAACAAACCTTATATATTTGCTCCCTTCTGATCTGTGAAACCACTGAAAGCATTTAAACCGGTATTAAACCCAAAGCCAAAAATGTATTATACTGCAGTTTAGCAATTATAGGACGCAGAGGCTGCATTTGTTTTCATTTCCTTACCTTTTCCCTCCTCTGTTTTCACCTGGTGATGTGACCAGTAACACACTTCCTGTATTCATGAGATACAAATCTGGAGGAATGAGAACAGGAGGCACAGCAGACAGCAGCATTGTCAATCGGGAGGGGGGGGGGGGGGTTGAGACGGTAGTGTATTAGCAGATTTAGATACTCTAACAAACTGCAGGCAAACTTCAGCTCACGCTTTATAACCAGTTACAGCAAAAGGGTATTTTCCTTTTGGAATAAAGGTTTTGTATGAACAAATAAAAGCTGATCATTTTAATCACCCTTGCCAGTGTTAAGTGTCTCATCCATGTAGACTGATACATTCTGTTGGAGAGCTTGAGAAAAACAACAGACTTGCTGGTTGGATCACCAGATGAATATAGAAGCAAGCCTAAAAAGAAAACAAATGCAGCCATCACATCTAAGAATTGGTAAGCTGCAATATAACAAATGTTTGCTTTTGGGTTTAATATTGCTTTAACCACTTGCCGACCGCAGTCTGACGGCGACAGAGTGGCTCGTTATTGCAAACCGCCGTCATTTGACGGCGGCTGCGTTAACTACTGCTGTGAGCGCTGCCGGAGGCGCACTCGCGTGCTCACTGTTTCCGGGGGGCCAGGGAGTGGGTAGGGCGGACTCGATCGTCGCCGGCTACCCACGATGCCCCCCCCCGCAGTGAGAGAATGGAGGTCCGTGTAAGTAAACACAGATCTCCGTTCTCATAGAGGGGGAAGGGTGGTGATCACAGGCTTCCTCTATATGGAAGCCGTGATCACGTTAGAACACACCCAGGGAACACAGTTAACCCTTAGAGCGCCCCCTGCAGGTTAACCCCTTCACTGCCAATGACATTTACACAGTAGTCAGTGCATTTTTATAGCACTGATTGCTGTATAAATGCCAATGGTCCCAAAAAAGTGTCAAAATGGTCCGACATGTCCGCTGCAATAGCGCAGTACCGCTAAAAATCGCAGATCGCCACCATTACTAGTAAAAAAAAATAAAAAAATAAAAACCCCAGAAATGAATTCTCATTGTCCATAAACGCGGGAACTTTTGCGCAAACCAATCAATAAACGCTGATTGCAATTTTTTTACCAAAAATATGAGGAAGAATCTAAATCGGCCAAAACTGATGGAAAAAAAAAAATTTATATTTTTTTTGGATTTGTATTTTAGCAAAAAGTAAGAAATTTGGGTGTTTTTTTTTTGCATAATTGTCGATCTTCTTTTGTTTATAGCGGCGATCAGAAATGACGCAGAGGTGATCAAATACCACCAAATGAAAGCTCTATTTGTGGGAAAAAAAGGACGCAAATTTCATTTGGGTACAATATCGCAAGACCGCGCAATTGTCAGTTAAAGCGACGCAGTGCCGAATCGCAAAAAGTGCTCTGGTCCTAAAGCGTGAAATCCTTCCGGTGCTGAAGTGGTTAAAGTGTAAAAACAAAAAAAGGACCCAAAGATGAGAGGGGAGGGTGTTTTGTAGTCCTGACACACTTCCTGTCCTCCTGTGGCAACACTGCTCCTCCATACAGTATTAGTGAGCATAGCGACATCCTAGGTCAGTAAGCGCTACCGAAAAGATCACCATGAGAAAGTCAAGAAAAATAAATAAGTTAATAATCCACCACATCTAAAAATGGTAAGCTTCAATATACTACATTTTTGTACTTGGGTTTAGATATGATTTAAGCGGGAGTGATTGCAGTGAAAATTAGGGCTCTTTCTAGTGTCCTGTCTACAAATCTATATAGCTAACAAATCATTTTAGTCTAAGGTCTGACACAATCATTTAAAACATGCTTTTTCACAGAAAAAATCCTATATTTGGTTTTTATGGAGGATTATTCATTTCCAGCTCTTTTTTTTTTTTTTTTTTTACAAATCTAAACGTTGTTGACTTAGTCTAACAAACATTAATATATATTTTCTTATGTGATTAACATACAGAGTGTTATAGAATTTTGTAAACATGTTTATGAGTTACAATGAATAAACAGAATGTTTAATGTGCACAGTTCACCTTTAATAAAGATGAAATTATCGTTAATATCCAGCAATGTTTTAATGTTGTATAATGCAGAAGAAATGAGCATAGTAGTAATAAATAACACCAGATGGGCGCTTTCTATTTTAGTGTGCCAAAAGCCATCTGCAGTATAAAATATTTCTTTCCAATGTATGTATTTAATATCTGAACAGTGTTACAGCATATGCCACCAATCCGATCTCTGTAAACTATGAACTGTGGTGGTTGTCCATGAAAAGGCTGAGCACCATAGTTGTCTTTACAGCCCCAACGAGCTCTGGGAAGCTCTGCTAAACCCAAAAGTGTGTACCGGAAAGTATGTTGACCTCAATGCTAAAAGTTCCTAATAAAAAATACATACATAAATAAATATACGTACACCAAAACTATTTTGTATTATTGGCATTAACTTGTACATACTGTATGTGCAATAAACCAAAATAAAGCTGCAGCATCAATTACAAGTTCTAAAAGTGATTACATCTTAGAAACAGTTTTTGGCAGGAAGCCCTTTGTTAGGTCAAAAACATACATTACAACTGCAAAGTACAGCGAACAAATAGCAGTATCAAGACCTGAAATAACATGCAACAATTAATTTAATTAGAAATTAACACACTTCAGGTGAAACAGTGTTCCTTCTGCTGGCAGACACTGCATTTGTCCACTAATAAAGAAAATATATACAGTACATAGACTAAAAAAAAAAAAAACTGAAAAATTAAAAATGGCTTGCCACCCAAACTGTTGCCAATATATATTAATTTTTGGAATTTCAAATAAGTTTTAGTTGGGGCAGAAACCCTTTTTCATTTTGCTGGTGCATATTGGGCCTGTAGGCAAGGCTCTGGCTGCTGATATTGATCATACTACAGCTGATATTGTTTACATATTAGCGTGGATATAAACAAACTTTATATTATGGGTGACTCAGTCTAAAAAGCAACACTCTCTATGATTAAAGTGAGAATAAAACGGTTCCCTGAAAAAAAAAAAAAAAAATAATAAGGTACCACCCACTTTCCAGGCCTCTGCTATGTAGGGAAATTGACACTTGAAGACTCTTTGGAAGCCAAAGATTTCAGGAGTGTTGATCTCCTGGTTCTTGGCAGCTCTCAGTGGTTCCTCCCCACAACCCCTACATTACTACCATGTCCTTCAGTGTCATAGGGCGTCGGCGGTAGAGCTATTAAGCACAGCAGATGACTAGGTGGGGGTCGACTCTCCTATAAATGTCTGTTTCTGAGTTGTCTTCAGGCTGCAATTTCTCTGTATTACAGCAGCATTCCAAAGCATGGAAAATGGGACTTTGCGTTGCCAGCTGCTGCAGCTGGTTGGGGCTGGACAGTACACAGAGTAGTACTTACGTATGGGGCAGATGGGGCCCAGGGACGAATCTGCTCCAAGCATTCGTCCCTAGGTCCATGAAGCCCTAATTGTTAGTACCGCTAGTTGCACCACCCAGCCCCAACTTCCCGAAATAGCCGTCAGTTTGTCAGAGCTAGACAGTGCAGCTGTGACCTGTGCAACATCTAAACGCCAGAGTTTCATGCACCAGGGCTAAATACCTAGAGTGCATGAGGCCTTAGTTTGATGTTTATTGGAAGTGGTATGTAGAGCAAATAAAAGAAAGTTGGACAAGTGCTTGATGCCTTCTGTCAAGCATGGAGGAAGAAATGTAAAGGTGCTGGTAAGGTAGGAGACTTAAGCCTAGTACACATGGGTCGAATGTCAGGCCAGCATCTGTCGAAAGGCTCATGACAGAAAAAAGTCTGTTGACCGGCTCCAGGTCAACACTCTCAGCCAATGGTCGGAGTGTTCTGGCGGGGCGTCATTCCCCTGTCAGAACACAATAGCTCAGCAGGGGAGATCGCTGTACTAACATCGGATTGTTAATACAGCGGCTCCAACCGGAGTGTGTACAAGGCTTTATTCTCTGTACAAGGACTAAAAATACTGAAAAGTTACCATTGTGTTCTACAAATTATTGCCAGTACTTCGTGCAATCTAATGTAACAATTTTAATGTATTTAACACCAATCTAGTCAATAAAGAGGAAGCTGGAGTACAGTTTTATAGACTGATCAGAGCAACTATCAGATTTCAACCTTAAAAAGCTTTACAGTAAGGTCAGGCAAAAATGCCATATAAGCCAGATGAACCTCGTAGAAGAGTTATAGAAAGTGTGGGATGAAATTCCCCTGAATATCTTCAAGTCTGCTGTGTGTGTGATAGCACTGGGCTGATAGAAGTGGGAATTGGTTCTGATGGAGACACAGTGGAGTGCATTTTCCTTTAGGGAAAGTAGATCCACAGTAAAAGTATAGTGTATGTGATCATTGTCGTGGTCCTAAAGTCATTACTTCTCTGATCAAGATAAACAAACCTTTCAACAGACTATCAGCCCTTGGTGGTGTATACTGAGAAATGCCTAGTACAAAGGATCAGATTTCAGAAAACATTTATTGGTTGAGAGCATCACATACAGCCAACAGTTTCAGTTTCCCTTCTTCAAGTGGAAACAGAGGCAAAGAAAAAAAGTGTGGGCAGGCAGGCTCATTTTTGACTCAATGTTCACAATCCTCTGCAGAATGTACACCGAATGGCATGTGCAGCTTAGTTTACATTTCCGGTATGGTGCCAGGATGAATGGCTCCCATGTACGTGTGTGAGTTGACATCATCCCGCACTGGCCAATTAAGATAGCCAAAGACTCGGAAGAAGTAGGGGAGAAGATGCTGGCCCCAGCGAGGGACTTCCTGGGCCTTGGACCATTGGTACAGAGGTAAGCATCTCTGCCTTTAGTTCAGCTTTCAGAGTTTGAGCAATGTATAATAGAATCACTATGAAATGTACTGGAAAACCTAAATTAAGACGTCATAGAGAATGGTGTCTCCAAATGGCCAGCTGGGTCTGAAGATCTTTGAAAACCAACCCATCAGAACGCTAAAAGGTCTGCAACCCTGTCCTTGCTAAAAATAGAGGCTTGTTTGATGAATATTAAGTTTAATAGAATGTGCATCTATTATTATTTTTTTTAAAGATGATCTTAGCCTTTAATTTAGTGCCTCAAAGTCAGCAATTGATCTGGGCCCCTGGTTGGGTCTGGCTTTGGAGTGTAAAGATGGGAGAAATGAAAGAAACTCTTCTTGACTTCAGACATGAACGGGTCTTCTCAGAATGAGGCCTAGGCTTTTTCTGCTGGGGCAAAATGTACTCTTACCAATAGCAATGTTATTTATCAAACTAAGGGCTTGTTCTCACCAGGTGCATCTAAAACACATGCACGGTATTATCTACTGTATGTGTGCCAATGGCCCTAGTTCACACCAATTTACTGCATCCCAGTGCAGTCAACAAAAAGTAGAACATGCTGCATTTGTTCTGTATTGTGCAAAACACATCAAAAACACAACAAAATTCACATGTCCTGAATTGAGATGAATAAAAAAAGAGGGGGAAAAAGACATCAAAAATGTAACAAAAGTGCACCAAAAACACAAAGTATGCAGAAATGCATCTGGAACGCAGACATTTTGAGCGAACTGTCCCTAAAGATGTACCAAAGAAACATCTATCATTGAAAAGCATGCACAGCAAGTGTTTTTGTCCACTGCTCAACAGCAGACCAACATTTCAGAAAAAGAGTTATACATGTATTTATAGATGGAAGACCCATTTGGCAAACAAGGGATACAAAGCCTACTAATCCATCTACAGCATAGCTATCACTATCCTTCCAGTACTCCAGTGCTGGACCTTCGGGGTCTCTGATCCTGCAGCCACAGAGTTGTATTCAGCCACTCTGCCTGCCTCTCCTCTTGGCTAATGGCAGGTGGCTATGTATTACTTAGAGAGTATAAATAAACACGCTCTTGAGGCTGATCCCTGAAAGGTAAATGAACATACTCTGTGGACTGATCACTGAAGAGTTAACATTTTTAAGCTGGGGACGGGTGACTAAGGGGTTTACTGTTCATTCGGTGACAGCTGATTACTTTTAGGTTAATGCACATACATGGTAAAACTAGCTAAAGAGTTATGCATACTGTGGGGGCCATCCCTCTGCTGTTATAGATAATAGTAAGTGAAATGCATTTGCAGGAGGCAGGATGGCAATGTTTGTCTTAAAGGATAAATTCACTCAAAAAAAAAAATAAAATAATAAATGCACATTTTTTTGCAAGTACAAAAATGTGCATTTAATATTTTTTTAAAAGCCAGGAAAACATTGCACCGGCGTTCAGCAGATGGCTGATGCCATGCAGGTCTCCTGCAGATGGTCAGTGTGAGCTGTCTTCCCTGTACAGCCAGGCAGTTTTACACTGACAGGAATACTCAATGAACTACCACAGCACTGAACAGCACCGTGGTAGTTCAAGTCGACAGCCGCAAAGGATTCATACACAAAGCTCTGTGAATGAATGTCGCGGCTGTGTGGGAGGAGCCCCACATGGCCATGCTGTTTTCAAAAAGTGGCAGCTAGTACAGGGAACTTCTCCCCATACTGCTCTCACGGGGAGGGAATGCAGCAGGGAGCAGCTGCAGCAGTGGGAACATGTTACATGTTCCACCCTAGCAACAGGTGGAACATGTAACCTGTTACCAAAGGTGAACTTATCCTTTAACATACACCACAGTTACTGAGAAGCAATAAGAAACTTTATTTCTGCAGATAGTTGGGGGACAGAGACAGCCTTTCAGGTATCGGGGAACCCTTAGTAAAACAAATTCATCTGGGGTCAATGGGGAAAATGCCCCAATTACCACAGCTGACTGGTGGTCAGTAAAATAAATGCAACCCATAAAGTGTTGGCCAGAATGCCACACTTACAAGCAGTTTAAAAGACAATTGTGTTATGCTGCTAGCTTGCCAAGCAGAGTTGCCCTTGGAATTATGCAAGCAAAAAACAACAATGAAAAATTCCCAGCTCACTTACCAACTAGCTTGCAACAAGCCAAACTTTCCTGTCTAACAATTCATGTTAAAACCAGGGGTTTAGTTTGCACACATTTGCAAATATATGCATAAGCTGCAGGACTACTTCACGGGACCCCAGTGTACTGCAGTCCTAACGCTATAAATTTTGAGAGTCTCCAAACTTGGAGCACATACAGCGGGTAATATAAGTATTGAACATGTCATCATTTTTCTGGGTAAATATTTTTCTAAAGGTGCTATTGACACGAAATGTTCACCACATATAGGTAACAACCCATGCAATACATACATAAAAAGAAAAAAAAAAAGATCAGAAATTAAGTTATATGTAATAAAATTGAATGACACAGGGAGAAAGTATTGAACACGCTAACTGAAATGTATTACTTCATACAAAATCCTTTGTTGGTAATGACAGCTTCAAGACGCCTCCTGTATGGAGAGACTAGTTGCATGCATTGCTCAGGTGTGATTTTGGCCCATTCATCCACACAAATAGTCTTCAAATCTTGAAGGTTCCGTGGGCCTCTTCTATGAACACTGATATTTAGCTCTTTCTATAGATTTTCTATTGGATTCAAGTCAGGTGATTGGCTGGGTCATTCCAGCTACTTTATTTTCTTGCTTTGAAACCAATTGAGAGTTTCCTTGGCTTTGTGTTTGGGATCATTGTCTTGCTAAAATGTCCACCCTCCTTTCATCTTCATTATCCTGGTAGATGGCAGCAAATTTGAATCAGCACCGTCTTGGTACATTTTTCTATTCACCCTTCCTTCAACAATATGAAGTTTGCCAGTACCGTATGCTGAAGAAACAGCCCCACATTATGATGTCTCCACCTCCAAACTTCACTGTTGGTATCGTGTTTTTGGGGTGATGTGAAGTGCAACTTCACCTCCAAACATGGTGTGTATTATGGCACCCAAAGTTCAATTTTGGTCTCATCTGACCAGACTATATTCTCTCAGTATTTCACAGGCTTGTCTAAATGTTATGCAGCAAACTTTAAACCAGCTTCACATGCATTCTCTTCAGCAATGGAGTCTTGTGTGGTGAGCATGCATACAGGCCATGGCGGTTGAGTGCCTTACTTATTATTTTCTTTAAAACAATTGTACCTCCTAATGCCAGGTCTTTCTGAAGCTCTCCAAATCCTTGGCTCTCTGACAACTTTTCTGATAATTCTTTTCTTTCCTCTGTCAGAAATCTTGCGAGTAGCACCTGGTCGTGGGCCATTTATGGTGAAATTATGTCCTATCTACTTCTGGATTATGGCCCCAACAATGCTCACTGGAACATTCAGAAGTTTAGAAATCCTTCTGTAACCAATGCCATCAGTATGTTTTGCAACAATAAGGTTTAAGGTTGCAAAGGTCTTGAGATGTTTTTTGTGTGACACCTTTTTATAGGCCACAAGCTGAGACTGAATTAGTGGATATTAATTTGCACTGACAAGGGGCAGGATTGCTTTCTAATTACTGATAGATTTCAGCTGGCGTCTTGGCTTTCCATGCCTTTTTGCACCTCCCTTTCTTCATATGTTCAACACTTTTTCCCTGTGTTATTCCATTTTATTACATATAACTTAATTTCTGAACATATTTGTTTTGGTTTCTTTATATTTATGGATTGCATGGGTTGTTACCAACATGTGGGGAATATTTCATGTCAATAGCACCTTTAGTAATATATTTACCTAGAAAAAAGACCAAGTGTTCAATACTTGTTTTACTCGCTGTATATACTGTAATAACAGATAGATTAAAGTGTCTGTAAACTCAAAAACAAAAAAAACTGCAAGACAAAGGCATAATGAGCTAGTACCATCTCATTATTAAATACTTACCTTAGATTGAAGCTGTTGCAGCGGGCCCCGCACACTGCTGTGACCGGCGACATGTCTCATGGATATATTTCCGGGTTCGTGGGCTCCGGCGCTGTGATTGGCCGGAGCCGTGGTCACGGCACGGGCCCTGAAGACAGGGCACCAGTGGGCCATTTCTTCAGTGCGCATGTGCCGATGACGTCGGCACATGCAGATACAGTGAATATCTCCTAAACTGTGCAAGTTTATTTCATATTCACGGTACCTACAGGTAAGCCTTATTATAGGCTTACCTGTAGGTAAAAGTGATGTAACAAGGTTTACAACCACTTTAAGGTCAGGTATGCCCTGGAGGGAAAGGTATAGGAATGCACTGGATACCCAGCAATAGCATACTGGCAGCGAAGGTATCCAGTGCACAGGCACCATCAGATAGGTCAGTCAGCCAGAGCTAAAGGAACCCCCTATCAACCTCTGAAGGAAACCTGGTTGAGAATGGCTGAAATATAGGAGTAGGGACAGGAAAGGATAGGATCTTCAGTTTAGATTTCCTAGATTTGTGACAGATTTCAAGGAAACTTTATTTTAGTTAAAGAACCGATCTAACACTTTCTACACAAGCCATTTTCTAATGTAATGTCATTTAAAAAATAGGATTTTTTAACTCACCGTAAAATCCTTTTCTCTGAGTTCATTGACGGATGCAGCATCTCTTCATTACACCTGGGGTTATGCCACCTTTCACTAGGAGTGGACTAGGCAGAACTTCAGTTCAGCTAAAAAGCAGACACAGCCCCTCCCAGGGGGTGGTCCTCCTTGGTATAACCCCCCTCCAGCTAGCTCAGCCTTCAGTCCGTAACAAGCAGTGCAAGCCTGAAACAAACAGAGGGGTGGGTGCTGCATCCGTCAATGAACTCAGAGAAAATGATTTTACAGTGAGTTAAAAAATCCTATTTTCTCTTTCGTTCATTGACGGGGATGCAGCATCTCTTCATTACGCCTGGGGACGTCCCAAAGCAGTGTCAAAAGAGGGGTGGGTAACGCAAAAACAAAACTTCACCCAACGGGGGACCTTTCCACAAAGAATTGGAGGAACCTCACACAGTGGCCTGCAAAACCTTGCGGCCAAAAGCAGCATCCGAGGATGCTGCAACATCAACTTTGTAAAACTTAGTAAAGATGTGCACTGAGGACCATGTAGCCGCTCTGCACACTTGAGAAACCGACGCCTGATGTCGGAAAGCCCAGGAAGTGCTAATTGCCCTGGTAGAGTGAGCCGTGACCGGAAAGGGGGGCTCAAGACCCTGCAAGTCATACGCACGGGTCACTGTCTGTCGAATCCATCGAGAAATGGTGGCCGAAGAGCCACTTGCGTGGTCCATCCACCACGACAAAGAGTGCATCCGACCTCCGAAAGTAGGCTGTGTTCACTAGGTACACCCGCAGAGCCCTAACCACATCCAAGGAATGCAAGGCAATCTCCTTAGGATGGGATGGGCACGGACATAGCAAAAGAAGGACAATGTCCTCGTTAATGTGGAAAGAAGAGACCACCTTCGACAAGAAGGTGACAGGCGCAAAACCGCCTTATCCTTGTGTAGGACCAGATACGGAGACCTACACGACAGAGCCGCCAACTCTGACACTCGTCTGGCAGAAGTGATGGCTACCAGAAGGGCCACCTTCTGCGAAAGCAGTTGTAAGGAAATTTCCCTGATATTTTCAAAGGGAGGCTTCTGAAGCCCCAAGAGAACCAGATTGAGGTCCCAAGGCGCCAAAGGCGTACGCACCTGGGGAGCGACATGTTGGACCCCCTGAATAAAGGTGCGAATCAACGAATGCGTCGCTAAAGGACGCTGAAAGAAGATGGCCAAGGCAGAAACCTGACCCTTGATAGCACTCAACGCCAGTTTACGGTCCAGGCCTTGCTGAAGAAAAGCTAGCACCCGGGACACCAAAAAGGAATGGGGGTGCCACCCCCCCTCGCACCAGGCGATATACGCCCTCCAGGTGAGATGGTATATCTTCCTAGAAGTGCACTTTCGTGCCTTGAGCCTGGTGGGAATCACCGAAGCAGAGACCCCCCGATCCCTCAAGACCTGGGATTCAATAGCCAGGCTATCAAAGCCAGGGAGGGTAAAGCAGGGTGCAAGATGGGGCCCTGGGACAGAAGATCCTCGTGAAGCGGGAAACACCAGGGAACATCTACCACCAACCGCACCACGTCGGCGTACCACGGACACCGAGGCCAATCCGGAGCCACCAGAATGGTTGGAATTCCCTCCACCTCTATCCTGCGCAACAGATGCGGAATCAGCTTTAGAGGGGGAAAGGCATAGATGAGCCGATTCCGGCTCCACGGAGCCACAATGGCGTCCGCCAACGGATCCCTTGCTCTGCTCACGAAGGTCTGAACCTTTCGATTGGGCCGAAACACCAGCAGATCTACGTCTGGAGTGCCCCATTTTTGGCAAAGTTGTCGGAACACATCCGGATGCAGGGACCACTCTCCCTGATCCAACCTCTGTCGACTGCGGTAATCCAATTTTCTACGCCTGGAATGTACACAGCGGAGAGAGCCGGCACGTGAAGCTCTGCCCACCGCAGAATGTGAGCCACCTCCGACGCTGCCGCCGAGCTTCTCATGCCACCCTGCTGGTTCACATATGCCACGGCTGTGGCATTGTCCGACTGGACTCTGACAGGGCACCCTCGCAGCCTTCCTGACCAATGGGAAAGGCAAAGCCTGATGGCCCGGAATTCCAGCACGTTGATCGGGAGTCGCCTTTCCTCCCGAGACCAGCGACCCTGGGTCGACAACAACCCCAGGACTCCCCCCAGCCGCTTAGACTGGCATCTGTGGTCACTATGGACCACACCATGGGGAGGAAGGACTTCCCCTCCTTCAGGGCCGAGGCCCTCAACCACCAAACTAGAGAGGACCTGGCCTTGCGGCCCTGCTTGACCTAGCGATCCAGGGATAAGGGAGATTTGTCCCACCGCAGCAGAATCAAGAGCTGCAGGGACCGGGTGTGACTCTGGGCATACGGAACCGCCTCGAAGGTGGCTACCATGAGCCCCAGGACCTGGATGCAAAACCTCAGAGAGGGCCACTTCTCTGACAGCAGCGACCTCACTGCCTGCTGCAGCGTCTGCAGTTTTCCTTAAGGAAGAAAAACTTTTGCCCTGACCTTGTCCAGGGTCAAACCCAGGTACTCCAGGCGGTGTGACGGAGTCAACACCGACTTCGGCCGATTGCTCACCCATCCGAACTCCTGCAGGGTGTGCAGTGTGATGGCTATGTTGTCCCTCAGAGCTGAGGCCGGCTCTGCCCGCAGAAGCAGGTCGTCCAGATATACCAGAACTGCAATGCCCCTCTGCCGCAATAGAGCCAACACTTGGGCCAGGAGCTTGGTGAAAACCCGGGGGGCCGAGGCCAGGCCGAACGGCAAGGCCACAAACTGGTAGTGTTGATTGCCCACCGTGAAACGTAGAAAAAGTTGGCGTGAGGCACAGATGGGGACATGCAGATACACATCCTTGATATCCAAGGATGCTAGTGAGTCCCCCTGGCGAAGGGCCACTACCACCGAGCAGACTGACTCCATCCTGAATTTCCGCGCCCGAACATAAATGTTGAGCGCCTTCAGATCCAGAATGGGCCTGACCCCATCCTTCTTTGGGACCACAAACAGGTTGGAGTAAAAACCATGGAAACGTTCCGTGGCCGGCACCGGCACAACCACCCCCTTGTAGCGCAGATCCTGCATGGCCCCCAGCAGGGCCAACCGTCGCCCTGGGGAAGCCTCAGATTGGAGGCAAAGAACCTGTCTGGAGGCATGGCACGGGATTCTATCTTGTACCCCGCGGAGACCACCTCACACAACCAAATATCTGAAATGCGAGAGGTCCATTGTTCCGTGAACTCCAGCAGGCGACCCCCCCCCACCCGAGCGACAGGCAGGGGCAACCCATCATGCGGAGGAGGGCAACCCATCATGTGGACCCTTGCCTGCCGAACGGGGGGCACGAAAAAACTTTTTCTGAGCAGAAAACAAGGGGCCTGGGAAGAGGCTCCTTACCGCTCTTAGGCTCGGGGAGAAAGGTGCTCTTTCCCCCCTTGAGATCCTTGATGATCTCATCCAGAGAAGCTCTGTAGAGGCGCCATCCCTGAAAGGGCAAGTAAGTAAGCGCCTTCTTTGACGCCCGGTCCCCAGACCAGCACCCGTTCTGGTGGACCCCCCCTCCAGGTCCGAATCCCCAGATTAAGGGGAAGGAGGCGGCCATCTCTTGTCCGCTCTGTGGTCACTGCCCAACTCTGCCCTGGAAATAAAGGACTCCAGGACCTGAGTCAGAGTAGCTAGAGGAACCACAGGTCCCAGCACACCCTCAGCCCCAACGGAGGTCCCCGTTGTAGAAGTGCTAGCCTCAGCCGCCATTGCGCCACCCATCGGACACACACACCCTCCTTTAGAGGCCAAGGAACCAGAAATCGGGCGCTCCCCCCTCACCCCAGGCCACCGGACAGGGTCCCCTGCAGTTATACTCAGGAGGATTGAACCGTGGCCCGCACCCTGCCCCAGGAGAAGCGCTGCCGAAAGCTGCTGAAATCTGCTTACAACTCCTTGTTGCGCTGCTGCCACTGCTGCTCCCACGCGTCTCACACGCTCCGAGAGTCCGGAAGAGACACAGGGAAGGTCCACCGCCAAAGCCTAATGTACGGCCGATCAACCAAAAATAGCGACCGTGCACACAAGAGGCCAAACATCGCGGTAGATTCCCACAAAATGGCGGTCGCACGCCATGCGGTCGGCTACGGAAAAATGGTGGCCGTATATATCATGCAGCCCGCTACGCCAAAATGGCGGCCGTATATAACATGCGGCCCACTACTGAAAAATGGTGGCCGGTCCTATAGAAAATGGCGCCGCCAAAGCGGCCAACAGGAGGACCCCCCCTTTTTCTTAAAGTGACCTGTCCAAAGTCGCAAGAAGCCTAAGTGAGGTTTAAAACCCCACCTATTCAGGAAGTCTCCCAAGGCTCCACTGGCCGTCAGAGTACTTCGGCTCCCAGGGGGGGGGGTCGCCGGGTAAGAGGTTGGCAGCGCAGGTAGCCCTGGGAACATTAGGAGAGGAAGGTGGGGGGAGGGATGGAGGAGGAAACACCAGCCAGACACCCCAAGGATTAGTGGGGGAAGCCGTCTGCCCCCCACACCCCGGCAGGGGCGGGCGGGCTTACTTACCCATCCAGACGGGCGGAGCAGGTATCCCACCCGAGACAGACCTGCCTCCCTGTATCACTTACAGGGGGAGCTGTCGGCCGAAGCAACACCCATGACGCGGGCCCGACACCCGGTCCTAAGTGCGCTGGTGGGACGTTCAACCCACAGGCCACCCCACACGGAACGGGGCCTGACACGGCCGACCCAGCGCGTAGCTATGGTCGGCTCGGTCCGTTGGCCGAACTGGGGAGACTCCCTGGATCTAGAACATCCAGCCTGTCACCCAGCAGGCTACTTGATCGTCTTCTTTATCAGAAGAAAAGAAAATTTGAGGAACCATAGGTCCCAGCATGGGGCCCGGTCCTTCTCCTTGCACTAGGCAGAAAAGACTGAAGGCTGAGCTAGCTGGAGGGGGGTTATACCAAGGAGGACCGCCCCCTGGGAGGGGCTGTGTCTGCTTTTTAGCTGAACTGAAGTTCTGCCTAGTCCACTCCTAGTAAAAGGTGGCATAACCCCAGGCGTAATGAAGAGATTCTGCATCCGTCAAAGAACGAAAGAGAAAGTACCTTTTCTATTATTTAACTTTGCAGGTAGCTGTGTTTTTCTGTACCCAACAATCCAAATTTTTTTTTCACAACCATTACAAGCAGGTGGAATGTGTGTGCTGTTTGTACAGAGATTACTCTAAGATATCTAGTTTTCTAATTATTGGATTGGCTCACTGCTTTCTCAGGTGATTTTCTGTTACTGTAATACACTGGGACTGATCACGTGAATATAGTAGGCAGACCTTCCCACTTAGTATTCCTGCTGCTTTCAGCTGCCGGAAATTACAGACATATTCTGTTTCATTATCCACAATGCAGCTGTATCTTTTTTTTTCTACATATGATTGGATGTGGTGCCACACTCTGCAGTATATCTCTCACTTTGTTTCTTCCAAGAATTTTTTTTTATTTTTTCATCATAAAAGTGGAGATTTGTTTCGACGTTTACTTCCACAACTCCAAAAACTGGGACAAAAAAGATGCATTCAATGTGCAGATAAATGTGTTGGCACTAAGGCAACATAACAATGCCAAAATGAACTTTGTTTACACAATCCAGACATGCTCAGTCCTACCTGCCCAGCTAGCAACTGTGACGTCCACCAAACTAACTACCTGCCAGTGTACAGAAGATAATTCCTAGAAGCATGGAAAACACGTAATAAAAAGATATTTTGAACTAGAGCCCAGTAATCTATCTCTCTGCTGGATAGACCAATAATACACTGAATACAGCTCTGGTAAAGGAAAGGTTAAGCCTATCCAAACAACAAGAGGGAGACTGTATGAAGCTTACAGAATACGAATAAAACTGAAACAAGTTGGATTTCTTTGGTTTATTCTTAACCCTTGGCTTGATTTAACAAACAAATGCATCTGTTTCATCAAATCTTAGATTGTGCTATTTGACGGACTATATGTCTTTCTGCCCACCTCCGATCTTCACTGGGAGCTGCTCCCTGCTCTCGTTAATCACAATTAGAGCCAAATAAGCTTGGGTTCAAATGCTGTCAGGAATTTTACCCCTGCGGTCACGATGTAAGCTGTTTCTCTACACCTTCTATTACAAGAGCCACGGAATGAAGGAAATCTAATTTGTGCATGTGGGGAAGTGGTGTGACAGATGTGCAGGACAACGATAATATCAAGTTCCATCTCTTCTCTGCTACTAGTAATCAAAGCAAGGCAGATTTAAAGTACCACAACAAAAATGGGGGGAAATTGAATAGAGAGCTCATGAAACGCAAAGACCCATCTCAGAATAGACAGTCACTGGACACTCCTGTCAGAAAAAAATGAGAAAAAAAAAAACTGAACCTCAGTAAAACTGGGGAACTTCTCTTTCTTAAAAACAACATTTATATGTTATAACTGTAGATTTTCTTGTATAGTGAACTTCTTAGGCCTAAATGAAAATATTTTTGAATTGAAGTTGAGTTTGCATGTCATAAGGCCCTTGGGAATCTCCAAATACTAAAATCTTGCATCATTTTTAGACTGGAAATGACCGGGTTGTCCTCTGACAGATTGCCATAACAACAGGATGGGAACTTTCGCAGATGCCGCCATTGCTACAGCAACCTGTCATAAAGAAACTGCACAGGTGCGAGATTGGGAGGTGCATGCTGGGTAGCCAGCTGCACCGAATCCCGGAAATAAAGACAAGCTCGATGGCCCCTGCTTGCTTCTGAGATCAAGTTAGATTTTATTGATTTTAGAGAAAAGAGGAAGCATTATGCAAATCTTAAATAAGAAGTGCTAACAATGACAGGGGAGCTTTTAAAAAAAATTGACTATGGGAACTGGAGCTCCGCTTTAAGCAAAACTACAGTGTAGACCGTACACTACAATCTCTTGGGACTTCACATAAAATTTAACATGGTGGTGGCTTGTTACTTGTTGCAAGATAGGCCACAAGCACACAGGACTTTTTTTCCTCCAATGGACACCATTAAAAACAGGCCTAAAGTTGTTTAAGCACGTTCATTCATTCATTTGCCAGAATATGAACTTATTCTGACCACTGGAATGAATAAATGTTTAAGCGCTAAATACGCCTATCACTTAAGTGTGTTTACACGCTTTTAGACTCCCCTAGCATTTTTTTTGACAAAACGCTCCACTCCTGAATGCTCAAATTATGGTTTTTTTTGGGTTTTTTTGGCCTCTAAACACCTGTAAATGCGTATGTGTGCAAGGACACTAACTTAGAGGGTTGTTTTAAGGCCACAATAAAAGTCAAACACCTCTGACCTGTTTACTGCCCTTTGTGCATCCAGCCTTAAGGAAATAGTGAGTGCAAAGCTGTAAAGCAAATCTGTGACCAGGCTGGGGACATTCATTTACAAATACTTAGAGCAATAATACATTGTAAGAGCCTGTGTTAGTAGGCTTTAGCTCGCTTTAGGTGGGGTTTTCAATTCCCATACAAGTCTACAGAAATTAAAACCTCACTTGACGTAGGTCAAAAGGAGGTCAACCACAGGTCAAATGTGCCTGTCAATGGATTTAGAATGATCTCAGAAAGATCTCAAACAGACGCCATTGACACAAACCCAAATCCCCTCAACCCCATCTCCCAGTCTGATGGCTGCTGGGTAAGGGGATACAAAGCCAATATAAAAGATAGAGCAGGTATTTACAGCAGTTGTAATATAAAGGCTAAGTTCACCTTTTTGAACATGTTACACCTGTATTTAGGGTGTACCATGTTCCAGCCCTACATCTCGCCCCCTACGCTCCTTCATGCACAGCCCCATTATTCATTCACAGAGGTCTGTGAATGAACTAAAGTCCTGTCTGTCACTGCAGCAGACAGCTTGTAGTTCTCAATGGACCAGTTCCGTAGTCTATTCATACGTCTTCTAGCTTTATAAATGAAAACCCATATAGAGGTAAGGGCAGAAAGCTGGAGGTCATGTCTGCAGCAGCAGTGGGGGCTGGTGAAATTTAAGGATGGGGGGGTGCTAGACCCAGTCCTCCCTTTTTGACCCCACCCACTTCTCATAAGCCCCACCCCTTATAGTTTCCACCCCTTGTGTCAGAATTATACAGCCCAGCATCACCAGATACTGGTATACAGCATCACCAGATAGTGGTATACAGCATCACCAGATAGCAGTATACACTTACATAGCAACAGATAGCAGTATACAGAGTCACCATATAGCAGTATACAGAGCCCCAGATATGGTATAGAGGGTCCAAGATAGGGTATACAGAGCCCCAGATAGGGTATACAGTCACCAGATAAAGTATAAAGAGTCCCAGATAGGGTATACAGAGCCCCAGATAAGATAAACAGGGTCCCAGATAGGGTATGTAGGGTCCAAGATAGGGTATACCGTCACCATATAGGGGTATACAGGGTCCCAGATAGGAGTATACAGTCACCAGATAGGGGTATACAGGATCCCGGATAGGAGTATACAGTCACCAGATAGGGCATACAGGGTCCCAGATAGGGGTATACAGGGTCCCAGATAGGGGTTAACAGGGTCCCAGATAGGGGTATACAGGGTCCCAGATAGGGGTATACAGGGTCCCAGATAGGGGTATACAGGGTCCCAGATAGGGGTATACAGGGTCCCAGATAGCGGTATACAGGGTCCCAGATAGAGGTATACAGGGTCCCAGATAGGGGTATACAGGGTCCCTGATAGGGGTACACAGAGCCCCAGATAGGGTATAAAGAGTCCCAGATAGGGTATACAGAGTCCCAGATAGGAAATACAGAGCACCGGATAGGGTATACAGAGTCACCAGATAGGGGTATACAGAGTCACCAGATAGGGGTATACAGTCACCAGATAGGGGTATACAGGGTCCCAGATAGGGTATACAGTCACCAGGTAGGGTATACAGGGTCCCAGTGGCGGCTTCCCAACAACCCTTCGTGCGCGCGCGCACAATGGCACAGCTTTCAGTCATGGGGGAGGGGGGGTTCTCTTGCGGCACTGACAGCACCCCCACCCCCCCACCACGGGAGGTCCGGCACTTACCTCAGGGCTGTGTGTGGTGGGCCACGGGAGTCGTCCTCAGTGTAGGGCAGAGCAGTGGCGGCAGGGCAGATCCTTCTTTTTCTGTGTCTTTACGTCATTAGCGCCAAGCATCCAATAGGATCGCCTGGCGCTTTGGCCAATCGGGAAACAGGTCTCACAGACCTGGCTCCTGATTGGTGGGGAGGCACTGCAGTGTGAAAATAGCGAAAATTAATTCGCTATGGTCACACAATTGCGCCCCAAGCCCACCCGTTTTTGAAGCCTGTTAGAGCCTCCAGCTCTAGTCAGGTGCTTCAAAAAAGACACCCCCGCCATAGGAATCCATGTGTCCAGTGTCCTAAAAGGGGCCAGGAACATGGATAGGAGGGGGGTGGCAGGGATAGGGGGGTGGCGCCCATGCGCCCTTAATGCACGGGTCGCCACTGTGCAGCAGCCTAACTCGCCATCCACTGGTTGGAGGTGAAATGTATTTCAGGCTCCTGTGGGGAAAAATAATAAATGTACATTTTTAACTTGCAAAATATTTAATGAGATTTTATTATTTTTCCCTTAAAGGTGAGCTTAGCCTTAAAAATGCAAAAATATGTTACAGTTCTTTTTTTTTTTTTTTTTTCCATTCCCCCCCTCATTAAGAACCCATTCTCACCAGGGTATTGCTTAATGCGCATTACTGAGCTGCAGTGCCATTTATTGTAAACCCAAAAGCTAAAAATCTAGAACCTTTAAAGCGAACTCATATTCTCCTTTGTTTAGCAATTGCTCAAACGCCATTTCACCACCACTTTTTATTTTTTGCTGTTGTTACAGTTTTTGCAATTCATTAAGAATCTGTGAGATTGTTACGCAAAGTTTCTGCAGGGTTAACTGCAAATACTCTAATACAACAGACAGGTTTGTATGTATTCCTTCAGAGGCTTGCTACAGGCACCAACTCAATCAGACTGTCAGTGAGCAGATTTTGGTGACCTTAATTTGATATAATGGGGAGGATTGTGGTTCCTCCAAACAGAGATACATTGCTACTTACCAATTGATTCACCCAGTGGCTCAAATGTCTGCAATGTATCAGATAACTGTCAATAGCAAGTGAAATTCCATACTGATGATAAAAATAAAGTCACCCACTCACACAGATTTTAGAAAGACTGTTTATTGTTATAAAGATTTGCACTTGAAGTTTTGAGATTTTTTCTTCAATAAAACCCATCATTGGTCAAGGTCATTTGGTATTAAAGTGTTTGTTAACCCACTACTACTAAATCCTCTTACTCACTCTGTACAATAATAATAAGTGTCCCTGTGTCTGTATAATTTAAAAAAATCTGCCAGATTGTACCTATATGAGCACGGCTCGCGGCACTCAGCTGACTTGTCGGCTCTCTTCGGCTCACAGCTCCAGTGGGCGGGGCCAAGCACAACCGCTGACGTTAGCCAGGGAGGAGGGGGGAGAGAGGAAAGAGAGCACTGACAGTCGGGAGCCACGCTCATTTAGGTACAGATCGGCAAATTTTTTACACAGACACAGGGACAATTATTATGGTAGGCAGGAGGAGAGACAGACACAGGGGAGCAGGGTTGCGGATGATGGAGGCACGTACGCTGACCACGGTGTCAGGGCTCAGTAGCCCTGATATAACGTGGTCAGCATACAGGGGGAAGGGTATAGCCAGGCAGGATAAGCAAGGTATTTTAGCTGATACAGGGGGCCAAATGACAAAGCACAAGCACTGTGCTGTATAACATGTTTTAAGGGAACAGGATGTTTTTTTTGTTTTTTTTTTTGGGTTAACAAATGCTTTAAATTGAACTCCTAGCAGCAAAATTAAGTGATATATAAGACACTTTAAAGTATAAAGTATATGCAAATATGACATGCTGACTATATATAACGTAAATAGGTGAATACCGCACTAAAGTGCTCTGTGCGTCTAATAGCAGTGACAAACCATGTGATATAACCACAGCATTTACAGTAAAAAGGGATTTTATTAAAACTTACCGTAAAATCCTTTTCTCCGAGTTCACTGACAGACGCAGCTCTTCATTGACTTTGTGGGGTTTTATGTTCGTCTTACCAGGAGTTAACTAGGCAGGGAAAAGAATTCAGCTGGCCCCAGGGGAGGGGCCAGCTGAATTCTTTTCCCTGCCTAGTTAACTCCTGGTAAGACGAACATAAAACCCCACAAAGTCAATGAAGAGCTGCGTCTGTCAGTGAACGTAAGAGAAATAGGTAATAAAATGTTGCGCTGGGTGAACTCCCTAGTGAATAAATGATTACATTTCAAATAGTGCAAATTGCATCATAACAGTCCTTAAATATTTCATATTCAATCAAGAACAAAAAAAAGTAATCTGAAAAATGAATCAATAAGTGTTCATAAAAGGGGATAAAAAAGTGATAAAAAATAGGTGCAAAAGAGGAAACAAAAAAAAAAAAAAAAAGGAAGAAATTCAGAATAGAAGTCCAACTCCGTAGGTATTCCTCAAGATTCCATCATCAGATAAAATGCAAATCCTCCAGTGAGAGTAGTACAAAATGGGTACCCTTACCAGCTATAATGGACCCCCACTATCGCTAGTAAGGTCACTATAGCAAGCATATATAACCCTCTGTGGTGTATGGAGGATCGGCTCCTGGGGCACCTAGAAAGACATTGCGTATGACAAAACGTGTAGGGTGGAGCTACACTTTGATGTCACCGCACCTTACGTTATCCCGGAAGGATGGGCGATACGGACACGGTTGTTCTGCCGGCAATAACTGATTTTATGCAATGATTTTACGGATGTTTGTGAGTACTCGTTTCACTTGTTTTAATAAGACCGGACGATACACACACACACCCCTGAGATCCCATATATCCCCAAGCAACCACACAGACGAGCATAGACCACAACATACAGGGATATACAATGTAATATTGACATAAAAGCGCACACACAAGTTGGACTTGATGGACTTGTGTCTTTTTCAACCTCACAAACTATTTAACTATGTAACTATATGTGAGATATGGTACGGCAGGAAGGGATGTAGGGAGACCATTAGGTAAAGCGAGATGCAATTCTTACACATATAAAACAGAACAACACCTCTCATTATTATTTACAGAATAATTGGAAAAGTTGGCATCTGTCAGAAGTGAGCGACTCGTCAATACCCTCAGCAGGACATTGTAGGAAGGCAACATGCAAGCTACCATCTGAAATTCCCCTGTGTCTGGTGTGTATGCAGAGGTTTGAATGTTGGAGGGGGTGCCCTGGTGCCCTCCTATTGCCAAAGAGAGTCTGGGATGTTCCCAATTTCTCAAGTTTGTATTCTTTTTTATTAAAAATACAGCCTTAAATAGGGCAATTGTTTATGGTACATACAGAGTTTAAATCTATTTAAACGTTCCCACCATAGCTAGAAAGGCACATACAGTCAAGTAAATAGGTCGGTGTCATCCACTAAAAATACACAGCAAACATGAAAGAACATGCAAACTCCAAGTAAATAGTGTTCCTGACGGAAACAGAACACAAGACTTCAGCACTGTAAGATATGAATATTATTTTCCCTATCTCCTTTCCTGTATGCAATGTCTGAGCAACATAAAGGGTCTGCATGAACGTTTTGGACCTGTAACAGGATTTTAAGCTGGTTTCCTTTTAATTACTTTTTCCTGATGCACATGTGTCTATCAATGCTGCATACATGTTTTTTTTTTTCTTTCTTTTCCTATATATTTCACATTTTTATATTGCTTCTTAACTCCAACACTTGAACCAAATATGTTCATCTCATGTTCATAAATTCATGTAATCTCAAAAAGTGTAATCTATTTCTGAATATTTCCTGCCTCCATTTAAATTTTACCTGAGTATCCTACCAGCAAGGTTTGTCCATGGGCAATTCTTCTAATACAACACTCACTTATTTCAGCTGTACTGTTGTCACCCTTTCCCATGCACCTCTGATTTGGACTAAAAGCAGTCGTGCCAAAGCACAGTGTGGTGGCACATTCCATTATAGCAACTGCAGTAAAACTTTGACTAATGTGCTAAAGTGTGCGCACGCTCACAGGAATGTAGAGTCAGTTTTCTTTATGAACCTATGAAGCCCCCATTCACACTGATGCAACTTGTCATGTGTTTTGTTCCAAATCGCATGACAGGTCACAACTTATTTTTGGCAATGGAGCCGTTCATATTGCTACGACTCATGTCGCAGCAATTATGAAATGGGTTTGTGCACTACTTTTCTGACGATTTCATTCAGACTTGCATAGACTTCTGTTAAATGAAGCCACAAGCCACAATGAAAATGTCAGTGCAAATCACACTCATGTGCAGCTTTGAAATTGAGCTGAAGTAGCACAATTTCAAAACCACACCAGTGTGAACAGGACCTAGGGTCTAATCAAACCCATGATGCTGATTCTGTGTCTAGCAGGTGCTGATCGAGAAAACAAATATAACTGATCTCAGTCTCTTTTGAAGCTTGTACAATGAACCTATCCCAGACTGCTAAGACTGAGGGTATCCAGGTTCATGCATTGCAAAGAAGAAGAACCAGAGATGACCAACTACTGCAGAGATAAAAATTTATTAACAAGCTTAAAGTGGCTCTTCAGTCATTTTTTTTCATCTTTCCATCTATTAAGTCTTCTGCACTTGCTGTTTTAACTTTGGATAGCAAAATATTTTTTTTTCTGCCAGTGAATACATTATACAGCCTACTTCCTGTTTCTTGGCTGGTAAAAAGCCTAGGCGTTTGGCATCATGCACAGCTCTTGCTCTCACTCTTGTGAAAGTTTGCCAGGAGGGGATGGGGGATGAGTCATAATGGGGCCAATGAGAGCTGCTGGGCTGGATGTGTGCTCTGTGTGTCTGAGTAAATCCAAGAAATGAACAGGCAGCAGCTTCAGCTGCCCACAGTTAAAATGATTGCAGCCAGACTCAGTGGAGGGAGATTTCTGCAGTATATTTGGCAAGTACAGAATCATATTATATATAAAATAATATGCAAAGTGGTGGGAGGGAAGCTTCTTTAAAGCATGAACTGCCATGATGTAAAAAGATATATGTGCCTGGCAGTCAAAGAGGACCTGTAACCAAGAATACAGCACACTATCCTTGCACTAGTTCACGATGGTGAGACTGTTCGTGTCCAGAATTATGTTACAGTTTAATACAAATTAAATGTTGAAGGTTCCTTTTGAACTGACTACAGTGATAAGACCAAGAACAATGATGACAACACCGGACTCCATGCAGTTTTTATTTAACTTTCCACACCATAGATAATTTGAAAGGTACTAAAACTCCAGATTTTTTATTACGGATTACTAAGCAACGGCATCAAGAATGTACAATGTAAAAGGCCCTTTCATCATTTCCATGTCTGCTTTTCAGCAATGATCTTGCCTCATATGTGACAGATTATCTTAAAGTAGCAGTAAACCCCTAAGTACAATTTTTACCTACAGGTAAGCCTATAAAAAGGCTTACCTGCAGGTAAAATGTATATCTCCTAAACCTACATGGTTTAGGAGATATTCGCCCTGCATGCACCGGCTGACGTCAGCAGTGCATACGCTCTGATGATCCGGCGGAGGTGGGCAGAAAATCAGAGCTGGCTACCCAAAGAGTGATGTCACGTGGCACCGGCCACTCACAGCGCCGGAGCCGCATACCCGTAAGAAAGAAGAGGACCAGCATGTCAGATCCCTCAGCGTTGACTCGTTCTAAGGTATTTCGTAATGTGTTAGTATACAATGCATACTAACACATTATGCTATTGTCTTGCAGGATTTTTTGTTTTAGGCGGGTTTACTACCGCTTTAAAGATAGATTATCACTTGTGCTGTTCTATGTGACAAATCCTTTTAGCATAATTCATAACCTACAAACAACACACAATTAATCATCCTTAAATTAGGCTGCACAAAGTTTCTGTTTTGTATTTTTTTTTTACATACCTGAGAGAGTTGATGGTCTCATTGTTGATGGAGAGGCTCTGGCCTGATGTACCCATCTGAGACTTCAAAAGTTTAAGTTCTGATGTTAGCTGATTTAAAAAAATATATATATTTAATACAATTATAAAAACAATGCTATTATAAATTGCTTCTTAGGTGCTATAAAACAGTACGGCAGAGATGGTAAACTTTATTTATATGGGGGGCTCAAGTCTGGCTCTCAACATCACCAATGGACTGCACATACAATTTTGCAAATCTCCATTATCAGAGGCAGCACACACACACAATAGGATTTAGTCAAAGACTATGATATGAGAGAATGTCAGAGTCTGTGTACATAATATAGGCGGTGGTCAGAGATGGGGGACATGAAAAAAGAGGTCAGAGATCGCAGACATAATATTGATGCCTTAAACAGGATCTATGCCTTAAATAGGAAACAAAAAAAGAAAAACATTAGCAGCTACAAAATACTGTAGCTGCTTACTTTTAATAAAATGACACTTACCTGTCCAGCAATCCAGCGCTGTCCTCACCTAGGCTGATTCATCATTGGTCTTTGGGTCCTCGGTACCGGCATGTTTACTAGGGGAAACCAGCTCTGACTCCCTGTGGCTTTATAGCTGGAATCCCACTGAGCCGTGAATGGTCTTGCAGCCTTCTGTGATGAGACACATGTCGCAGGAGGCAGCGGGCAAAGGGGGGGACTTCTGCTCAGATTGCCTAGGCAATCCTAGCGGACATGGGAGCAGATACCTATCAAAATTAGGTACATGTTCTCCATGTGGCAGAGAAGGACTTAGACCACATACACAATATACAACTTTTGTTGTCGGATTTCATTTAGATTTACCAAAACAATGTAGTGCAATGGCCTGCCTGACTGCATACAAATTGAAAATCATAAGGTTTGACCTCATATTATATGGTTTAGGTAAATCTAAAGGAAATAATCTAAAAACAAATGTACAGTGTGTATTCAGCTATACAGTGCATCCAGAAAGTATTCACAGCACTTCATTTTTTCCACATTTTGTTATGTTACAGCGTTAGGCTGCTTCCACACTGGGGCGGCGGGTCCATCGGCGATAAAATCCCACTAGTTTTAGTGGGGCTTTACCGCTGTTATAGCGGCGCTTTTCGGCCGCTAGCGGGACATTTTTAACCACAAGAAGGGTTAAACGCCCATGGTGAGGGCTCTTCAGAAGCGCTGCCCATTCATTTCAATTGGCAGGGCTGTTTTGGAGCGATGTATACACCGGTCCCACACAGCTACAAAGATGCTGCTTGCAGGACTTTTTTCGGGCTTTCACACTGGAGCTGCAGGGGAGGCAGTTTTCAGGCGCTATTTTTAGCCCTAAAGCGCCTGAAAACTGCCCCAGTGTGAAAGGGGTCTTATTCCAAAATGGATTAAATTGATTATTTTTCTCAAAATTCTACAAAATGTACCCCCTAATGACAATGTGAAAGATATTTGTTGGAAATATTTGCAAATGTATTAAAAATTAAAAAAAAAAAAAAAAAAAAAAAATCACATGTACATAAGTATTTACAGCCTTTGCCATGACACTCAAAATTAAGCTAAGATGCATCCCGTTGCCACTGATGCTCCTTGAGATGTTTCTACAACTTAATTGGAGTCCACCTGTGGTAAAGTTTGTTGATTGGACATGATTTGGAAAGGCACACACCTGTCTATATAAGGTCCCACAGTTAACAGTGCATGTCAGAGAACAAACCAAGTCTGTAGACCTCCGAGACAGGATTGTATTGAGGCAGAGATCTGGGGAAGCATACAGAAAAAAATTCTGCAGCATTGAATATCCCAATGAGCACAGTGGCCTTCATCATAAGTAAATGGGAGAAGTTTGGAAACACCAGGACTCTTCCTAGAGCAGGCCGCCTGGCCAAACTGAGTGGTGAGGGGAGAAGGGCCTTAATCAGGGAGGTGACCAAGAACCCGATGGTCACTCTGACAGAGCTACAGCATTTCTCCATGGAGAGAGGAGAACCGTCCAGAAGAACAACCATCTCTGCAGCACTCCACCAATTAGAACTGTAAGGTAGAGTGGTCAGACGGAAGCCACTCCTCAGTAAAAGGCACATGTCAGCTTGCCTGGAGTTTGCCAAATGGCACCTGAAGGACTCTCAGACCATGAAAAACAAAATTCTCTGTTCTGATGAAACAAAGATTGAACTCTTTGGCATGAATGGCAAGAAGTGTCATGTCTGGAGAAAACCAGGCACCACAAATCACCTGGCCAATACTATCCTTACAGTGAAGCATGGTGGTGGCAGCATCATGCTGTAGAGATGTTTTTCAGAGGCAGGAACTGGGAGACTATTCAGGATGGAGGGAAAGATGAATGCAGCAATGCACAGAGACATCCTTGATGAAAAGCAGGAAGGTTAACGGCCCTAAGCACACAGCCAAGGTTACAAAGGAGTGGCTATGGGACAATTCTGTGAATGTCCTTGAATGGCCCAGCCAGAGCCCAAACTTGAACCCGATTGAACATCTCTGGAGAGATCTGAAAATGGCTGTGCACCCCATCCAACCTGATGGAGCTTGAGAGGTCCTGCAAAGAAAAAAATAGGAGAAATTGCCCAAAAATAGGTGTAGCATCATATTTAAAAAGACTTGAGGCTGTAATTGGTCCCAAAGGTGCTTCAACAAAGTATTGAGCCATGGCTGTGAATACTTATGTATATGTGATTTTTTTCGTTCTTTATTTTCAATAAATTTGCAAAGATTTAAAAAAAACTTCTTTTATGTTGTCATTATGGGGTATTGTTTGTAGAATTTTGAGGAAAATAATGAATTTAATACATCTTGGAATAAGACTAACATAACAAAACATGGAAAAAGTGAAGCACTTTGAATACTTTCCAGATGCACTGTAAAGCAAAAATTCCAGGCCATAGACTCCCCCCAGAGGTGGTTTTGGCCAGCACGGTTGATTGCTTTAAAAAAGGCCTGGATTCTTTCCTTAATGTAAATAATATAACTGGGTACTAACATCTTTAGGTAAAGTTGATCCAGGGTGAATCCGATTGCCTCTCGGGGAATCAGGAAGGAATTTTTTCCCCCGTTATAGCAAATTGGATCCATGCTTTGCTGGGGTTTTTTGCCTTCCTCTGGATCAACTGTGGGTGAAGGATTGTATATGGGATTATTTGGTTGTATGTGTATATGTGTGTGTATATATATATATATATATATATATATATATATATATATATATATATATATATATA
>BLSH010015614.1:619935-643192 GCA_018402905.1 Glandirana rugosa
TTTTTTTTGGTTGAACTGGATGGACTTGTGTCTTTTTTCAACCTGACTAACTATGTAACTAATACTTTTGCGTTAACAAGCTACTAATAAAGTTACAGTTATAACTGCACTTCTTATTCAAGATCATAACTACATATATTGTAAAACTTGTATTTACACAATAGATTAAAACAATTTGTTCTTAAGTTTTGGGTGTGGTTTTGAATTAAAGTGGTTTTGAAATAAAGATAACTACATGTAGAGCTTTTTTTTCTTATTAGATTATTTTTTAGAAATCTGCTCAAGAATCTTTTTATATCCAAAACCTAGCTTCAAGTAGGTGCAATTATAGAATTCAATAATAAGAAGTACCGCGTCAAATTAAGATGATAGGACATGTAATATTTATGTCAGAGCAGTTACTATGGTATATGACAGAATGCAGAGGGGCTGCTATGCATGATGTGGAGGTTAAATAATTTGCCACAATATTTATACTGAAGAAAGTGCATGTGCTGCAGTGCAAGCCACTATAAGCAGAGGACTTGATAGGACACATGATATGGAAGATTAGACACTAGCAAGGGCACACCCACCATTTGCGTAGACTGTATGACCACTAAAGGGCCTTCTGGAATAAAGAGTTTTTTTATACCAAAATATGGGTTGGGTGGCACTGGTACCCCCTCTCCCTGCCACATAGATGAGGACATTTATCATTAGTAGAGCAAGTGAAAAGCAGAATAGATTCTTCATGATGGCCTAAAAGTTTTTTTCTCTAATTAAACCCAAAAAAGGTCCCTAACTTAGTATCCCACTGGGCACCAGCTATGATATAAAACACTGAATAGTGGACCAGTCAGTCTCTCAAGGCCCTACAGTGCATGTGATCACTACTACCAATAAGAGACACAACAGGAAGCAATACTACACTAGTCCCTAGTAGCTAAGACACACACTGCAGAAGATAAGACAGTAGCTATGAGACAGAACATGTAGGGCAGCCACTAGCTGACATAAGATAGAATGCAGGGCTCTTGCTTTAAAAACATGCTATGGCAGCCAGACTGTTTGCCATGACACATGATGTGAAAGACACAACACCGGCTATGATACATACAGATATGGTCATGTTATAAAACGGAATCTTTAAACAGATTTACCCATAAAGAACAGAACAAAAAGGAATCACCTCTTCAGAAACGAACACTTCTGAAACTTTCCATCTCTGGTGCCCCTTCGCTGTGCTCAGAGGTTCCAGCTGCTGAACCCTACATAACTACAGGACAAAAGTGATGTAGGGTTTGGCTTGAAGAACCACAGAGTACAGCAGGATACAGAGGATATTTACACTCCCAGGAAATTCAGTGGATGAAAAACAGTGTAAGGTTGCATAGGTAATTAGAAAGAAAAATGTTTAGTCTTTCCTTCACAGATACTCTGCTTATCAAAATGTACTTTTTGTATCAGCGTCACTGTAACACAAGCCTAAAGCTGGCCAGGGACAAGTACAATTTTGATAGAAAATGTTTCTTTTAGGAACACTTGTTAACTTTTATAATATAATATTTAATGGAGTTGAATCTACGACTGTTTGGCTACTGACAAAATAAAAATGGAGGAGCAAGAAATTATTTTTTCATATGAAAATCTACCCAGTGTTTTGCCAGCTTAATTTTGTCTTGCTTCTGTAAAGTGAATTCAAAATGGTCTGCAATGAGTTACAGCACTGTTTATTGGATAAGTCTGACAGCATTGGACACAAGGTGATTGATAAGGGGTGTGTGCAGTCCACAAACCTTTCTGTGTATGAAAAATGAATGTTCTTTTACCTGACAAAACAGTAGCCAGGCTTATACAAAAACATTGCAACCATCATAACTGTTGAACAACTCCTCCTATAATAACCATTGCTAATCTAAAGTTGGACATACACTTTACTCTCTTTAGCATGTGAGTCAGGAATCAAAAGCCATATAAAATTTGACATTTCCTGCCCTGTAAACAGATTAACCTCACTTTCTGTTCACCAGTTTCAGAGTGCACATAACATCATCAAATAATAGAGCCATGAAGTTGTTTGCATTTCTCTTTAGAACAGGACTTTGTTACCTGACAATATTAAGAACTCTCACTAGCAGGAAGATGCCATGTCCTATTTTTTTTACAAGGCAGCAACCTCTGACCTTCTGACGGTCAAGCTAAAGAGTAAAATTTAGACACAAGTCACGCTAAATAAAGGTTTAATCATGTATATGTAGCCTGAATTATTTTAATAATTTAAGATCACATTCAAATTCTATGATTTGCCCAATTGTGTGTGTGTTACTTCTGCACATTAACGTTCTTTTTTCAACAACAAATTCTCTTTAGATCTATAAGTGTCACAGACAGCTCTCAAACAGCCACAATTAAAGGAAACCTGGCTCTGTTTTCACTTCAGGGGAGAGCAATCATAGAAGTGCCTAAGCCCATGTCTGCATGTTCCTTCGGATTAGATGTGACTCCTCTGCCTTAGACATCCCGGATCATGTGGAAATAAGCCCACTATACCTCTCTGCAGTGAAATCATTCAAAGCTTCAACTTTCATCTTTTAAACAAATGATAGAAAGAAAAGACTGGGCTGTTAATTCACCCCACGCTAAGGGATAGCTATCTCAATTATTGCTCAAGGGTCCTCAACTTTAGAATCATATTCAATTTGAATTTATGAGAATTTCCTCCTAGAGCTATTTATCATCATCCAAAGCATTAGTAGGCAAAGCAGCTTGACAATACCTATTTGTACGCTAACTCTTTTGGCCTTGTGAATAAAGACAGAAGGGATTATGGGAGTAGGGTTGTATATTAAACACAAGCAGGTGTGTGTACTGCCACCACACTGGGTCACACCATCCTCTAACATAAAACACTTAGCATTTTACTCTGGAACAGCAGATGGCTTTTATCTAAAATACAGCAGCCATGGCTTCATTGCTTCAAATTATCCTTAATTAAACGTCAGCATTTGATGTTAATGACACATTAAGTGTTTTATCTTGTACTTATTGTTACAGGGAAAAATAGAGAAAATTACTTTATCTGACCTTTTGGTCATTTTTCCCAGCATTTTCACAAACGTCGCTCATTTTATTCTTGCATATGTTATGGATGTTGTCACACATACTTGAGGAAGACAGTAGCATAGCTAATAAATTAAAGCTTTTCTCATAACAATGGTATAGTACTGGTATTGAGGACAATTTACTGCCAGACATTTAAGGAAAAATAAACATGTAAAATGTTAGAAGTGAATAAAATGATGTGCTAAAAGACATGAGATTACATCCAATCTGCTGATAACAGCCAAAACCAGATTGGTAAACCATAGTATGTAAAACGAGATTGCTAGTTTATTGACTGTTTTCGATTGCTTTTGTACACAAAACAAATCATCTGCCATAAAAATGAACGTGCAGACACCCAAATATAACCAATCTCAAGGGAAAAAAAAAAAATCAATAGCCAAAAAATGATTTTCCCAGCTGAACACACTACTGTTCTACCAAGAGAAGGACGGCATGGACAAATTTGCCCAGCATGAACATATATGGTAATAAGGTTAATTAGGCTGAAAAAGACATACGGCCATTAACTTCAACAAAAGACAAAAGTAAATGAAAAAAAAAACCCTGCGACTTCCAAACCATAAACATTCATCCGATTGTGAGGAAAACATAAAAATCCTTATAAAATTGTGAATAAATTTGCTCTTATAGGGGAACAAAGTCCTACTGGATACCTAAAGGTAACTGGATATTCCCCAAGAACAACCACCTGCACTGTTAAGCAGGCCATACATGGATCAAAATTTGGTCACTGCTGAACCAGCTGAATTGCGATCCATGTTTGGACACTGTGGTTGAACAAAAATTGATCTGCTGATCGACTTTTGTTCAACAAGCCTGTTAGGAAATCTCCACCCAATCAGCTCTGCATTCTTATGGCGGGAAAAACTCTCAGCTGTCAGAATACAAAGACACAGCAGGGAGAATTCCCACATTTAGAGTGGATGGGGAAATTGAGTCAGTTTTTTTCATTCAACCCACTCGTTGAACAAAAAAAAAAAAAAAAATTATCTATGGCCTGCCTTACCACATAAAGCAGAGTTCCACCCAAAAGGGGAAGCTCCACTTATCTGCCTCCCCCCCCCCCCTCTGCTGCCACATTTGGCACCGTTTGCGGGGGAGCGGGTATCTGGTTTTGAAGTTCCACCCCTCCTCCTTCAACCATAGCTGGTACAATCAGAGAGCACAGCGTGCTTTGCACATGCGCAGTAGAGATCGGTCTGTGAAGCTGCATGGTGAGACAGCTTCCGATTGAAAAATCGACTTGGATGAAGACACCGCTTGATTCCTGGACAGGGAAGTGTCCCAATATTAAATTGTCTGCAGGAGCCTGGAGCTCCTCCTTAAGGATTTCATGTAAAACGCTCTTTCTGATGCATTCTACAGAGCTAGCAATAACCAGCTTCAAAGGAAAACTAGTCCCCATTTACAAGGCTTTTAACTTTAACCACTTGCCGACCAGCCGGCGTGGTTATACGGCAGCAGGTCGGCTCTCCTGCACGAATCGCCGCAGCTGTACGGCGGCTCACACAGTTGTGTTGGGGGGGGGGCAGGGAGCGGGTAGGGCGGACTCTATTGCCGCCGGCTACCCGCGATGTCCGACCCCCGCAGTGAAAGAACGGAGGTCTGTGTAAGTAAACACAGATCTCCGTTCTGTTAGATGGGGAAGGGCTGTGATCACAGGCTTCCGGTATATGGAAGCCGTGATCACTCCCTTCCCCCAGCCAGCCCAGCCCCCATACAGTTGGAACACGCCCTGGGAACACAGTTAACCCTTAGAGTGCCCCCTCCAGGTTAACCCCTTCACTGCCAATGGCATTTACACAGTAATCAGTGCATTTTTATAGCACTGATCACTGTATAAGTGCCAATGGTCCCAAAAAAGTGTCAAAAATGTCCGACATGTCCGCTGCAATATCACAGTACCGCTAAAAATCGCAGATCACCGCCATTACTAGTAAAAAATAAAAAATAAATAAAAACCCCAGAAATGAATTCTCATCATCCGTAAACACGGCAACTTTTGTGAAAACCAATCAATAAACACTAATTGCGATTTTTTTTTACCAAAAATATGAGGAAGAATAGAAATCGGACAAAACCGATGAAAAAAAAAAATGTTTTTTTATATATTTTTTTTTTTTTTGGATTTGTATTTTAGCAAAAAGTAAGAAATGTGGGTTTTTTTGCAAAATTGTCGCTCTTCTTTTGTTTATAGTGGTGATCAGAAATGACGCAGAGGTAATCAAATACCACCAAAAGAAAGCTCTATTTGTGGGGGAAAAAAGAACGCAAATTTTGTTTGGGTACAAAGTCGCAGGAATACGCAATTAAAGCTAAGTTAAAGTGACGCAGTGCCGAATCTCAAAAAGTGCTCTGGTCCTAAAGTGGGAAATCCTTCCGGGGCTGAAGTGGGTAAAATACGAAATAGCTAGGCAACCAGAATTTCTAGGAAGCCTTTTCTCTCCTTTTCTGTGCAATGAAATATCCACAGGCAGTGAATAACAAAAACCCATGATCATTATGCTTGAGTGTCGTCCTCTTACCCTGCTACTCTACAAACAGACCTATGGATGGCCTATGGTGAACACTGCCTTCAGTACACGACTACTTATCACTTAGGCCTCACACACACTGGACGTTATAAAAAAAGACAGTGTTTTTGTAGTAGCGTTTTTCAGCCTTCTTTTTTCAGTTTTTTAGCTGTAGCGTTTTTTTAGAAAAATGATACTCACATAAAAGCGTATGGCTCAAAAATTCTGGTAAACACTGAATAGCCATGTTTTTCAGCTTTTTTGGCATTTTTAAGAGGTTTTCAGCTTTTATCAGAGGTAGAACAGTTTTACAGCTGTTTTTTTTTTACAGCCAGAAAACTCCCCTGTGCATGGACACACAGAATAGCATGCTGGGGAGTTTATTGGCTGCAGAAAAAAACGTCTGAAGCCAAAAACAGCAGCTGTAAAAACGTCCAGTGTGCATGAGGCCTTAGACGGTGACAGCCTTTTAGAGGAGCGATTTTCTCTCAGTTCTGAGACACAATCACACTTTTCTGCTACTCCATATGGTTTTTGCGTGCAAAGTTAATGATGAACTTCCCAAAATGCTTTATATTGTTTTAAAAGTGTTAGAAATAATGGGATCTTGGATGAAAAGAATTTGAAGAGCAGAAGAAAAATTTCAAAACAGAACTTTCAGTAAAACCTGCAAATAAATACACAGCAGAATATGTACAAATACTCTCACATCAATCCCATTGCACAACCTTCGTCAGGCAGAGAGGAGCCAAGGTGCACACCAATAGTGCAGTGCTTTTCAACAGCACTGTTTATTCAAACACTGATAAGATTATCATAACGAAAAATGTTTCTTCAATTTTCTGATTAGGCTTCTTATCGGTGGCTCGGCTCAGTCTATCAAAGGCAGCTGGGGGAAAGAAGAGCCAGCCTATTCATACCAGGAGAGAACGGGAAATGGAAGGTATTCTGTCTGTAGGCTGCCTCAGCACATGCATTTATTATTCCCACTCTGGCTCTGTTTAGTTCTACAGAGACATGGAGGGCAAGAGGATACAGGGGAATGAGTGCAGCTCCAAAAAAAAAAAAAAAAAGTCATCAGAAGCTCCATGTAACAGACCATTTTACAAGGAAACAGAAATGATTTTCATGACCATCAACAGTATTGTAACAAGCTGAACATTTTACATAGTTCTCTATAGCTTCTACTAGTTTGATACGCTACACTTCCTGAAAGGAGCCCGTCAGGACAGCAATAAGGGAATTGCCTTTAATGATTCATTTTTATAAATTGCTATCTTTGTTTCACTGCTTAATGAACCATGGACCCAGCTGAAGTATGAAGCCAGTGACATCAGGACTTCTGACCTGTATATATATTTCAGGTCAGAAACTCACTAAATAGTGGAGAAAAAATAAGGATAACAGCCCTGGAGCTTGCATGTTTACAATATAGCCAACAGCTGCAGCTCCCATATGCGTTTCCTGGTGAGTTACCATTAAAAATGAAATTGCAAGAATAAATAGAATATTAAAATCTGATATATTCAAGACTAAGAGTACTATTAGAAAGTAGTACTTACAGGCCAAACAGGTCATCAAAGAATTGAAGGAAAGAAAGCGCTTGGAGAAAAATGGTATTTCTGTGGTTATCACTGCACCAAATCTTACCAAACTGTGCAAGGATTTTCACTCAGGTCAGGAGATGCTTAGAGCCATCATAACCATGATACTCAAACCACACGAAGACTCCATTTTTGGTCCCATAATTGCCACAAATGCAGGAACTTTTCACAAGAAAGTAAACACACTTACAAAACTCCTCAATAAAAACCTAAACACTGACCTGGGTTGCCTCCTACACTAAGATCAGGTTGACTCTGTGCCCAACAGGCGACAGCGATGTCAGATTATATTTAAAGCATTTAGGCCAGCCCTACAAGGTGCAAATTTCTTTCCTGCAACCGAATTTGCTCCATTTCCCCATCAACGCAAACATCGGAATCCCTTCTGCAGAGCCATTCTCTTTTCCCTCTGGGGGAAGGCATCCCCACTGGGAGAAGACAGTGAATATTGCTAGTGGCTATACCAGCAGCTAGCGATAATAGCAATTATAATCTGGCAGGCTGGTTGTATCCAAGTTGATTGATTGATCAACTTGGTACATTCAGTCTGCCTATACTTGGTTCGCATCTACCGGCCAAGATTCAAACTGTGTATGGCCTGCCTTAGTAAATAGCTGCTTGCAAGAAATGTCACTATTGTCTTCGGTAAGCCAGACTGTACATGCATGCATTCTTTAACCTTTACCGCTGAGGCTTCAGAAGATAGTTTAGATAGGAGATCACCCATAATCAACTAAATGCAAGTTAAACATCCACGGCTTTTGAGTTCACCATTTTATTTTCACCACAATGCCAAGATTTGTTTTATTTAGTGCTAGAGTCCCTAGTTTGGTATATGAAAAAAAAAAACAAAAAACAAAAAAAAGCAGGTAGACATTAGCAGAGGTGAGTTGGTTGGGTTTTTTTTTTTTTTTTTTACAACATACTACTATATAGAATATTGCTACATCCCTAGTTTTGTTTGCCTTCATAGAATTTCCTGTGTGAACTTCATTGACGCAACAGACTATCACCCCGTGCCCATTTATACCGTGATCTGCCTCCCTTCATGAATAAGACCACACTTGTTGAGTTTTACCCTAGACACAACCTTGACTGTCTAGGACTAGGTTAACCACATCAGTACCAGACACTTTCACCCTGTTCCTGCCAAGACCATTTTTTAAGTTCTCAGCGCTGTCATATTTTGAATGGCAATTATTCAGTCATGCAACACTGTACCCAATTAAGTTTTTTTTTTTTTTTTTGCATTTTTTGAGACAGCTTTCTTTTGGTGGAGCTTAATAGCAACTTTTTTTTTTTTTATACAAACATAAAAACCAATGGAACTGTTGAAAAAAAAAGTTTTACTTTGTTTCTGTCTGAAAGTTATACAGTCTACAAACTATGGTATATACAGTAGTGCTCATAAGTTTACATACCCTGGCACAATTTATGATTTCTTGGCCATTTTTCAGAGAATATGAATAACACAAAAACATTTCTTTCACTCATGGTTAGTGTTTGGCTGAAACCATTTATTATCATTCAAATGTGTTTACTCTTTTAAAATCATAATGATAACAGAAACTACCCAAATGACTCTGATCAAAAGTTTACATAACCTGGTGATTGTGGCCTGATAACATGCACACAACTTGACACAAAGGGGTTTGAATGGCTATTAAAGGTAACCATCCTAACCTGTGACCGGTTTGCTGGGAATTAGAGTGTGTATAAAAGGTCAATACATTTCTGTACTCCTGACAGACCCTTCCATCTCTCATGCATCTCTCGTGCTGCACTGACGTTTCAGGATTCTGAGTCATGGGGAAAGCAAAATAATTGTCAAAGGATCTGCGGGAAAGGGAAGTTGAATTGTATAAAACAGGAAAGGGATATAAAAAGATATCCAAGGAATTGAGAATGCCAGTCAGCAGTGTTCGAACTCCAATCAAGAAGTGGAAAATGAGGGGTTCTGTTGAAATCAAACCACGGTCAGGTAGACCAACTAAAATTCAGCCACAAATGCCAGGAAAATTGTTCAGGATGCAAACAAAAACCCACAAATAACTTCAGGTGAAATACAGGACTCTCTGAAAACATGTGGTGTGGCTGTTTCAAGATGCCCAATAAGGAGGCACTTGAAGAAAGATGGGCTGCATGGTCAAGTCGCCAGAAGAAAGCCATTACTACACAAATGCCATAAAGTATCCCGCTTACAATACGCCAAACAGCACAGAGACAAGCCTCAAACCTTCCGGCACAAAGTCATTTGGAGTGATAAGACCAAAATTGAGCTTTTTTGGCTACAAACATAAAAATTACATTTGGAGAGGAGTCAACAAGGCCTGTGAAGCATGGAGGTGGATCGCTGATGTTTTGGGGATGTGTGAGCTACAAAGGCACAGGAAATTTGGTCAAAATGAATGGCAAGATGAATGCAGTATGTTATCAAAAAATACTGGAGGAACATTTGCATTTATCAGCCAGGAAGCTGTGCATGGGACACACTTGGACATTTCAACGTGACAATGATTCAAAACACAAGGCCAAATCAACCTGTCATTGGCTACAGCAGAATGAAGTGAAGGTTCTGGAGTGGCCATCTCAGTCTTCTGACATCAATATCATTGAGCGACTCTAGGGAGATCTCAAATGTGCAGTTCATGCAAGAAAGACCAAGAATTTCCAGGAACTGGAGGCTTTTTGCCAAGAGGAATGGGCAGCTTTACCATCTAAGAAGATAAAGAGCCTCATCCACAAATACCACAAAAGACTTCAAGTTGTCATTGATGTTAAAGGGGGCAATGCACGTCATTAAGAGCTGGGGTATGTAAACTTTTGATCAGGGTCATTTGGGTAGTTTCTGTTGTCATTATGCTTTAAAAAGAGTAAACACAGTTGACTGATAAAAAATGGCTTCAGCCAAACACTAACCATGAGTGAATGCAAAGTTTGTGTGTTATCGTTCATATTCTCTGAAAAATGGTCAAGAAATCATAAATTCTGCCCGGGTATGTAAACTTATGAGCACAACTGTACACTATATTGTCAAAAGTATTGGGACACCTGCCTTTACATGCACATGAACTTTAATGGCATCCCGGTCTTCCCAGAAGAGTTGAAGCTATTATAGCTGCAAGGGGTTGGCCAACTCAATATTGAACCCTATGGACTAAGACTGGGATGCCATGAAAGTTCATGTGCATGTAAAGGCAGGCATCCCACTTTTGACAATATAGTGTACATTTTTCAAAGTTGATCAATCTTAATGTATTGACTGTCTATCTCATTTCTTGAGGCCCTAAAATGCCAGTACAACCCCCCCCCCTCCCCCCAAATGACCACATTTTGGAAGGTTCACGGTATTTAGTAAGAGGCATTGTGAGTTTTTTTAAGTTCTATTTTTTTGGAAAACTAAGAAATTAAATAAAATGAGTTCTTTTTTCACAAAGTTGTCAGTTTAACAGGTTGTCTCACACACACACACAGCGTGGACATACTTATAATTTCACCTCAAAAAAACATTCTGCTATGCCTCTCAAATATGGGGATACCACATGTGAATGTTTTTTGCACCCTAGATGCATTGAATCCAAGAAACACCTTTGGGCATTCAAGAAGCTTAAAGTTTTAAAAAATTACGCATTAAATTTCCTGATTACCTATCAATTAGCCTTTTGGAGGCCCTGGAGCAGGGCAGGGCAGAAAAAAACACCCACAAAATGACCCAATTTTGGAAAGCAAACACTCCGAGGTATTTTCTAAGAGACATAATGAGTCTTTTAGAAAAAGCAGGAAAGAAAATGAAAATGCCCATTTTTTACACAAAGTTGTCAATTTAGATCTCTAAAACACACATTATACTTTGAATTACACCTCAAAAGACATTCTGCTACTCCTACTGTGTATGGTGATGCCAAATGTGTGAGATTTTTTCACGCTCTAGCCACACAGAAGGGCCCAAAATCCAAGCAGCACCTTCAGGCTTTTTTTCCCCCATACATTTGATTATTGATTATTGGCATAAAGGAAAATAAAGACTGTGCGAAGAGTGGGAAGATTCACATTATATAGAAGTATAAGGTAAAATATGTAAATATGGTAAATTCAAACAATTACTGTACATTCATTCCAGCTTTCTAGGAGCATAATATATACACAAAACTGTGCTTATGCCTAACACTATATATACAAAATCAATTATAGAATAAAGCGCTACGCTATGCAAACAGCAAATCAAAGTGACAGAATATGTAAATAAAAAAACCCTGAAAAAATGAGGTGCAAAAAAAAAAAAACCGTAACGTAAATGTGAATGGGTAGAAAATTCCTTAAGAAGTTCACAGATAAACATACATCAGCAGCAGCAAATTGAAGCCTCCTTGTGCAAAGCCTCCACCTCTAGTATCAAGAACGCTTACTAGATGTAGTTAACCTTTTATCTCTAGAAAGGTCTATTGAGCTTTGATCACATTCAGCAAATCTCTCAGGGGCTGATAGAGACACTCTTCCTATGGGTACCAGGACCAAAAATGTCTTCTGTCAGACCAAACTTCCTATGCACCAGAGATAAGGGTATAAAAAAACAGAATGCTCCAATAGTGTAAAACCAAGGTATTTTATTAAAAATTAAAATTGCACTTACACAGCTGTATAATTAACCACTTCAATACTATGCACTTAGAACACTTTACTACCAGACCAATTTTCAGTTTTTAGTGCTGTTGCGCTTTGAATGACAATTGCGCGGTGTGACGCTGCACCCAAAACAGATTTTTTATCATTTTGTTCCCACAAATAGAGCTTTCTTTTGGTGGTATTTGATCACCCCTGCGGTTTTTATTTTTTGCGCTACAAATAAAAAAAGACCGAAAATTAAAAAAAAAAAAAATCTCTATTTTTGTCACAAAACTTTGTAAATAAGTAAATTTTCTCCATCACTGGTGGGCACTGATGAGGCTACACTGACGGGCACTGATGTGGCAGTACTGATTGGCACTGATGAGGCGGCACTGATGAGGTGGCACTGATGAGGTGGCACTGATATGCAGCGATGATGAGCACTGTTAGGCGGCACTGATAAGCAGCACTGACGGGTACTGATAGGTGGCACTGATATACAGCACTGACGGGCACTGATATGCAGCACTGACTGACACCGCTAAGCGGCACTGATGGGCACTAATAGACAGCAGTTATTGGCACGCATAGGCGGCACTGGGCACTGATAGATGGCAATGATGGGCACTGATAGGTGGGCACTGGTGGGCACTGGTATGCATTGATAGGGGCACTTGTGGGCATATACATTGATAGGGGCTCATGCCCTGGTGGTCTAGGGTGGCATCTAAAAGTGGCACTGAGTGCCATCCACATTGGGCAGTATGTCACTTACCTGGTGGTCTAGGGGGTTCTCCCTCGCGGTCCAGATCGGCTCCCTGGTGGTCACTGGTCGGCTCCCTGGTGGTCCTGGGTGGGCGCATCCCTGGTGGTCCCTGGGCAGGCTCCCTGGTGGTCTAGGGTGGCGATCCGAGGGAGGGCTGTGCTGATAAATGCAGCCGATCGGCTCTCCCCTCCTCAGGTCTGCAGACCTGAGTACAGGAAAGCCGATAAACGGCTTTCCTGTATTACACTGTGACCAGCCGTGATTGGTCACGGCTGGTCACATGGTAAAGTGCTTCGGATCAAAGCGCTTTACCGAGATCGGTATTTCGGGGGGTCAGACTGACCTCCCACACCACCGATCGCCACGATGCGCGCCCCCCCGGGCGCACGGCGGCTTGTTATCCTGAGGATGTCATATGACGTCCAGTCAGGATAACTAAGCCACTTCCCGGCCGTCATTCTGCATACGGCAGTCGGGAAGTGGTTAAAAATGCCAAACACTGAACAGTAATTTCACCGGAAACACATCCAGACCTGCACTTCTGGGATTGGTAGGGACGTGATGACGTCAGTACGCAGCTCCTCCCTACGTGTTTTGTCATACATGACGTTGTGGGGGTTTTGCACAAGGAGGCTTAAATTTGCTGCTGCTGGTGGTGGATATTTGTTAATGAACTTCTTAAAGAAGAATTTTCTACCCATTTACGCAGACTTTACTGTTCTTTTTGCACCTAATTTTTTTCTTTTTTGTGATGTGAACCGAAAAAAAGATAAAAAATATAGAAAAAAAAAAGTGGTTTACTTAGAATCAGTTAATTACCACTGTGTTTTTTATGTTTTGCTACATAAGCAAAAAAAGGACCAAAAAAAAATAAATAAAAACAAGCATTTTTCATAGTTTGTTATGAAATTTTACAAACAGGTAATTTTTATCTGGCACAGATGAGGCTGCCATAATGGGCACTGATAGGCAGCAGCACTGGCGGGCACTGTAGGGACTGCACTGATAATCAGGACATTGATAATCACAGTGCCCTGTTTATGGTTATAGATGTCCCTTTCAAACAAGCCAGTTATTGGCTCTCCTCTCTTAATGTTGTCAGCATGAGGAGATTAGGACAATAATTGGCTTATGTTTACATTGTGATCAGCTGTGATTGGAGACAGCTGATCCCAGGTAAAGGACCGCTATGGTTTGTCTTTTATCCTGTTCTCTGATCAGCTCTGTCCTAAGGACACAGCAATCACAGAGAGTGCCACAGCGGGCACGATTCGCAGGAGGGCATCATATGACACCCTCCCAGAACTGACCGGCGGTGCTGTAGTTGTCATATGGCTAAAGCGTGATCAGTGGTTAATTTATTTTTGTTTATTTAACTTTGGCTAAAAATATATATTTTGAGTGGCACGGGTCTTTTTTTTTTTTTTAATTTCATTTGGTCAGGGAATATAGCTTAATGTAGTGTCACCTATAGAAGTCCCTAATCCTATAACCCAAGCAAGCCTAACCTACTGGTAACTGGCTGCCCAATGAATGCCATGTCCACTGGCCAGGAAGTACAGGTCGCTAAAGAAAGGAAGAAAAAGAGAGTTCCTGTGATTGCAGGTGTCCATAGAGAATGGCTAGGACTGGTGTAACACAGGAACATAGTCACACAGAAATGCAAATGGGGCAGGTCAGGCGCAAGCAGAGACATGGTCAGCAAGCAGACAAAGGACTGGTCCAGGCAACTGGCAGAAACAGGGTCAATAAACAGGCCAGGCTTAGTACAGCTGGCAAGCAACGGCAACACTGCACTGGTGTGGCAGTTATCAGAAACACTTCTGCTGACTTACACTGGTTTAGTGACACAGGGACCGGGACATCATTGCTGGCTTACACTGGTGTAGCGACACTGCAACTGGTGTGGCTGTGATAAGCTGGCACACACTGGTCTGGTCACACTGGGACTGCTGTGGCGGTCTGTAAAACTGTTGCTTGCTCCACTGGTCTGGTGGCAATAAGAAACACAGATTATAGCTACACTCGTTTCCTGAGAACGAATGCCTGCATGTATCGCTAGCCATTGCAGTTGACGGCTTGTAGTTCTCAGTGAACTAAGAGGGTGCTGGTGGTTCATTGATTCTTCCTGCTCTCAGGTAACTGCCTGCTCATTATTTATTTATTTTCAAAAGGTGAACTTATCCTTTAACCTACCTATAAATGTTATAGCTTTTGGGAATACATGTGCTAGTTTTGCGCCGAAAGCCGAAACCAAAAATGACAGTTTAAAAAATATTTATATTTTTATATACAATTGTCATATGCAGGCTGCATATGACAATTGTATATAAAAATATAAATATTTGCCAGGGCACTGATTGGTGGCACTGATTAACACTGATAAGAAGCACTGATAGGCAGCATTGATTGGTGACACTGATAGATGGCATTGATAGGTGGTCCTGACGGGTGTCAATGGATGGCGCTGACAGGTGTCACTGATTAGCACTGGCAGGTGGCACTGGATGGCACCGACAGGTGGCACTGATTGACACTGGCAGAAGAGATGAGAAGATTCACATTGCACAGATTGCGCGGCTTGTAACAGCCACTCTGTGCAGGAAACTGTCATGTATTTTCACTAAATGCAGAGAGAGAGAGAGCTATCAGATCTCCATGCTGATGTTGGTGGTGGGCAGGACCAAACACCAGCCCAGACCCTATCCCACTGGCTGGCGATTAATAGTTGATCGGTCCCGCCCACCTCAGACATCAGAATGAAGTTCTGACAGCTTCTCTTTCTCTGCATCCAGTGTAATTACATGACAGTTTCATGCACAGAGCAGCTCTTACAAGCAGCGCGATCTGTGCAATGTGAATCTTCTCATCTGCATCCATTGTGTGGGTATGTGTTGCACTCCTGCAATGGGCGGTATCCCAGGCGGACCCCACCCCCTTTTGGTATCTTTAAGCAGACCTTAATATGCTGTTTGAACAACTATGTGGCAAATTAAGTTTTATGTTGATAAATGTAAGCATATGCACTTGGGGGCTACAAAATGCATGGGTCATACATTCTAGGAGTACAATTGGGGGAATCAATGGTTGAGAAGGATCTCGGTGCTTAATAGCATGCAGTGCCCAGCTGCAGTTTCTAAAGCAAAAAAAAAACATTTTCTTGTATACAAAGAGGTATAGGCCCCAGAGAAAAATATTTTATCCCTGTACAAATCATTAGCAATACCTCATCTAGAATATGCAGTTCAGTTTTGGACACCAGTTCACAAACAAGGATATCAGAGAACTCTAAAAAGTGCAGAGAAGGACAACCAAACTGATCAGAGGCATGGAGGAGCTCAGCTATGAGGACTGATTATCTAAACTGAATGCATTCTATTTTGAGAAGAGGCGATTAAATGGGGATAGGAATACAATGTATAAACAAATAAGTGGTCCATATAATATTCCTAATGAAGAATTATTTAATTTAAGGTTTGTTTCAAAGGACAAGGGGGAACTCTTTAAATCTAGAGGAAAATAAATGTAACCTCCATATATGGAAAGACTTCTTTACAGTATAAGCTGTGAAAACATGAAATAGATTCCATCAGGGTATAGTTTTGGCCAGTTCAGTAGATTGTTAAAAAAAAAAAAAAGCTGGATGTATTCCTCAATACACAAAATATAACTGGACACATTATCTATAACATTTAGAGGTAATAGCACCAGAGACAGTTTATCTGGGAAATATTCAATTGCCTTTAGTAGATAAGAATTTAATATTCTTCTGCCACTGGAGCAAGTTGGATCCAGGAAGGGAGGGTTTATCTCTGGATAAACTGAGTTTATGTAAGGAGGCTTTCCATTTATTTATTCTAATTATTTTTTCTGTTGCTTGAACTAGATACATTTGTGTAAATCAACCCGATTATGTTAACTATGCAGTTATAGCACAATACCATTACAGGTGCACAATGTTTAAATACTCAATCGGATCTGAAATGCAGCAATGCTCCTATAAGCCACAAGATGCCCTACTGTGCAAATATTGCAATGTGTGATGACCACAAACTCCTCTCAATCTCTATAAAACGGAAGTAAAATGGACCAACACACCAAAAAGGAGCAAATAAGAGAAGTTCTTTGTTGGTTACACACACTTTAAGCAGATAAAGGCTTTTAATGTATTCACTTTGTCCAGAAGGACACTTATGTTTTACAGTGATTGTACACCTTAGTATTTATTTTTCTTATTAAAACAACCCCCACCGAGTGCCCCTATAGCAAGCCGCTTGCTCTGGAGGCACTCATGCAGGCTCACTCTCAAGCCCTGCTCTGTGTATCCATATGACACACAGAGCAGGGGCTCGGCCCCACCCCCAGCTTCCTCTTCACTGACTGATTGGCTCCCACTGTTGTATCTGATCCAAGGGAGCTGGCTCTCGAATACATCGCCAGATCAAGATCAGGCACATATTGGGGGGGGGGGGGCTGTGGGGAAGCTGCATGCAGATTTTTAACCTTAGTGCAAAAAAACCCTCTGCCTTTACCTCCAGACAATTGTTCTACAGTTGTGTATGATCACCGTAGGCGTGCCTAGAAAAACTGTTCTGTGCCCCCCACCCCCCCTTGCAACTGTGCTTCTCATAGGCAGCTACAGAGGAAACTTTGTTTGCTTATGTCGGGGAGGGGGCAGGTACAAAAGGTCGGCACAGGAAGTAGGGAGACGGGGCTATAATTGATTGTGATTGGCTTTATACCAAAAAGGGGGTGGTTGCTAAAGCCGGTGTGGTAGAAGGGGCAGATCTATAAGACAATCACAGTCAATCATAGCCTCGCCCCCTACTCTTCATGCCATGCTCTAGTACCTACCCCCTCCCCGGCATGAACAAACAGCATTTCCCTCATAGCTTCCTGTGACAAGCACAGCTGTAGGGGAGACACAGAAAGAGGAATGGCTTCTGTTCTTCTCCCTGGACTTCTCACAGTACTCAAAATACTGCAACTCCAGCTCTTACCCCCATCTCCTTTTCCAGGCTCCATGGGGGGTATGAATAGCTGTATTTTAGCTCTGCCTACAAGATCAGCGAATAGGAGAAGGGGGAGAAGAACCACAGCTGCAGTATCCTGAGTACTGTGAAAAGTCCAGGGAGATAGAAAAGAAAGGTAAGCAGTGCAGAAATGAGAGAGGGGGTCACTTACTACTGCACTCTGTCTCACTATTGACATCTCTACTCTGTAGTGACGCAGAGTTCAGACGTGACTCAGAAGTCAGCAGCAAATGATGTGTATTTCAGAGGTCAGTAGCAAGTAAGGCAAAGTTAAGGGGTCAGTAGTGAGGCATAGTTTAGGGGTCAGTAGAAAGTGAACCAGAGTTCAGTGATCAATAGTGAGGCAGAGTTCAGTGGTCAGTAGTGATGTGGAAATATTTTGATATTTTGGTGAAGTGATGTACATTTTGGTCAGACCCTTATTAGGACTGTGGAAATCCTTATTTGCATCAAGGTGCTCCAAGATATCCCTTGTTTGGTCTCTTTTAATTCAGAATTTGTCCCCTAAGATAGAGAGTTCTGAATATACCATGCCCAGTGAAATATATATATTTTACAGGAAACATATGTACTTTATATATATCATGGTTTTATGAGAAATGTGCCTGGTTTGCTATTTACAGGACAAGAGGACAAAAGCTTTTTTTTGGTGCCTTCAAATAAAAACTCATGCATAGTAATGAAGGTGTTCTTTGTCTTTTGAAGGTGATATGAGAGTGGGAGGGCTTCTTCCTATATCCTGGAACAATGGTCTTATACATATTAACAAAGTTACCCTGTTGTCTTCAGGAGGGGCATTCAGACATCATTTCTCCATCTAAGGCAAACTCTTAACATGTTAATTTGGGAACTGTTGGGGATCTTAATGTAAACATGCCACCGTCATGGTGGAACCTGGTATCTTGTGCTGGGCTTAGAAACTCCACAAGCTAAAATCTGGCCAATCAGGAGTCAATGCAACTCCAGCCAATCAGGGTGCTTGATGGGGGTGAATGCAAAAGGTGGGCAGAAGGCACATGACAAAACCAGTTGCCCAGCATAATCCGGGCCCCTTTTTGAGTCCACACTTCCCACGATCATATGGGTCACTCTCAGAGTAATGTAGTGGCCTCACCTTTTCTTTGTTTCTATAACTTCTATGTAACTTTTTCTGTCCTCCAGTTTGTCTTAATACTTTTATTACTTTTGTAAGTACATTGTCACATCTTTCTTTTTGTATTACTAGTTTGTAACGTTTATTGGTAACATCTTCGCTTTTAAAGGTGTACCAGTGATGTCATATTTGGTATTAGTTGATTAACACAAGTTTGTTTTCTGTATAATAGTAAGCTAAAATAAATTAGATCTTTATTGTTTAGCAAAGGTGTCATTGATTACGGATTTTATTTGCAATAGCCGCAACAGCACTGCTTGATTGTTGTATAGATAAAAGGTTGTAACCACTTATATTATTTTTCATTAAGCGTATAAGTGTATTAGGTAAACATCGCTTTAACAGTAGTGAGGCAGATTTTGGTGGTCAGTAGTGAGGCAGAGTTCAGGGGTCAGTAGTAAATGAACAAGAGTTCAGTGGTCAGTAGTGAGGCAGAGTTTGGTGGTCAGTAGTGAGGCAGAGTTCAGGGGTCAGTAGTAAGTGAACAAGAGTTCAGGGGTCAGTAGTAAGTGGAACAGTGTTCAGGGATTAGTAAGGCAGAGTTTAGAGGTCAGCAGTAAGTGAGGTAGGGTTCAGGGGTCAGTATTGAGGTATAGTTCAGAGGTTAGTAGTAAGTGAAGCGGAGTTCAGATGTCAGTAGTAACTGAAGTAGAGATCAGAGGTCCATAGTAAGCGAGGCAGAGTACAGGGGTCAGTAGTAAGCAAGGTAGAGTTCAGGAGTCAGTAGTAAGTGAGGCAAAGTTCAGGGGTCAGTAGCAATTAAACAGAGAATTCAGGGGTCAGTAGTAACGCAGAGTTCAGAGGTCAGTAATAATAAACAATCAGCTTGGGTTTCAGACTAATGCAGTGAAGTTTTTCTACAAAGCACACTGTTTCTGTGGTTTTTAGTGTGGGTTAGCTGCACTTTGCCACAGTCTTCTACTATGTCCCATGGTTTTGGTGCACTTTCTGAAAGCACACCAAAACCACCCTTTCAGTTTTTGTTTTCGAAAAATCCACAGGATATAATAGAAGTCTATGGCAAAGTGCAATGGACCCACATAAAAACTGCAGGTACACTGTGCTACAACCATGTAAACCATACGACACCAGTGTGCATGCACCCTACTGGGGGGGGTAGACCAAAAGCCCATTTTATGGGTACAAGAAGGCTTTTGTTTTATTTAACTTTACAAGGGTTGTAAACCCTCCCGGTTTTTAACCTTAATGCATTCTATGCATTAAGGTGAAAAACCTTTTTTGTTGCAGCAGCCCCCCAGAGCCCCCGTTTACTTACCTGAGCCCGATCGTTCCCGCGCCGGGGACAAGCCTAGCATCTCCAGCCGCGGGCCCCGATCCTCTTTGGATAGATTGATAGCAAGGGAGCCACTGGCTCCCACTGCTGTCAATCAAGTCCAGTGACGTGAGAGCCGGGGGGTGGGGCCGAGTCCTGTTGTCTGTGTCAATGGACGCAGCAACAGGACTCAGGTGCATGCCCACATGGGTGCCCCCAGGGAGAGCGCTTCTCCAACGGGGCACTCAATGCGGGGAGGAGCCAGGAGTGCCACAGAGGGACCCCAGAAGACGAGGATCGGGGCCAATCTGTGCAAAACCCTTGCACAGAGGAGGTAAGTATGAAATGTTTGTTATTTTAAGAAAAAAAAAGTGAACCTTTAGTATCACTTTAAGCCCCTCTCATTCTAACACAGTTTGCCCACACCTACCATTGGGGTGCACACCCTTATGCAATAGGCTGCGCACACCTATGATTATCCCAAACCGCTGTGTACTAAGGCAAAAGTATTCTCTGCACTGTCCCCACATGGAAAGGCACTATATTGGATCATTTCCCACTAAGTATAAAAGATACTTCAAGAAATTGTACACTATATACATCAATGAAACTTGTTTACACAAATGATTACAGCACTGGCCAGTGTTAAAAAATCAGCAAGGTAATGTTAAGCATCAACTGTATAAAAGCTGATCTATAGAAGTTTTATTGTTGATATAGTAAGTTCACATTTTAATTCAATCATAGGTAAAGAAACAACTGCCCATTATTCTACAGTAACTGAGAACTTTATTCATTTGTGTAGTTCTGCTTTGTTGCCAAGAACTCATTAGCTCAAATTAGATGAAAAGTTCTAGTTGCTTTCGAACCTAACAGCTGAAGCACTGTAACAAGAGTCTGGTAGGTGCCAAGATCTCTTAACGTTAAGTTAATGTTTCCTGTATTGTTCCTTGGATTAAAGAATGCTTGCCCCCTACTGGATGATATTTTTCTTTAATTCTACTGCGCATAATGAGTTTGAGTACAAGATGATTAATACATGAGAGATAGCATCAGGAGTCCTTATTAAATTCAGCAAAGCCCCACTGGAAGTCAATGAACATTTCCCAGGGTTTATGGGAAGTGTGAAGTTAGTATGTCACGCTTGTTTTATGTAATCATTTATCAAGCTCTTAAAATGAGTATGTGGTGCTGCAAAACTAACAGTTATAAAACTAAAAGCTTATTTAAAAGAAATGTATTAATATTAATGGCATGTGGTACAGTGATGTCTGTTGGTGGGCTGGAGTTTACCACAGTACTATTTGCAAATATTACAATTTTTGTGCTGACTGCAAAATTATTTTCCCAGAGTTCACGGAAAGACACAGCTGCATAAATTAGACATATGTTTTTATAGGGCTATCTGCAGTATGAGGGGGCTGGATGCACAAAAAAGCAATCTAGGGGGCATGCACCACCCAACAGCTGAACTCCCAAGCTTGAACCTATATCAAAACATGCCGGCAAGGGAAGCTGCCTTCTGTCGAAGATTCTTAAAATATAACTAAAGGCAATTTTTTAAAATTGTATTTATTTTAGGACAGAGTGGAGAGGGATTAAAACACCTGTCAGGTTATTGCTGTCTGTGCCTCTGTTAAAGCGATAATAAACATTCATTTTTTTCCCCCCCTAAAACAACAAACATGTTATACTTACCTCCTCTGTGCAAGGGTTTTGCACAGAGTAGTCCTGATCCTCCTTTTCTGGGGTCCCTCGGTGGTGCTCCTGGCTCCTCCTCTGCTCGAGTGGCCCGGCAAGGAAGAGCTCTCCCTAGGGTCACTCGTGCGGGCGCGCTCCCATGTCCTGATGCTGTGTCCATGGACACAGACAACAGTGCTCCCACATCACTGGACTTGATTGACAGCAGCAGGGGCCAATGGCTCCCTTGCTATCAATCTATCCAATGAGGACCAGAGACCCCGGCAAGAGCTGCTAGGCTTGTCCCCGGTGCGGGAGCGATCTGGCTCAGGTAAGTAAATGGGGGGGGGTCTGGGGGGCAGCTGCAACAAAAAAGGTTTTTCACCTTAATGAATAGAATGAAAAACAGGGAGGGTTTACAACCCCTTTAAGGAGAATCACCCTCTCTATTTGTAATTTTTACCATTATCACCAAAAGTGAAAGTAAAAGAAAATCTCTAATTAAGGTTTTGCCACAGAACAGAGATAGAGGGGATATCTTCCAATCAGGAAACTAGATCTGGAAACCATGGTGACAACCAGGGGTATCCTCACTTTAGATGGTTTTTCTCTCACTTCATGTTTTGGCTATGGGAGAGGACGTGAAGGGAAATCTCCCCAATGGGACACAGACAGCAAAAATAAATCTTACAGGGGTTATAACTCTCCCTTACTCAATTCACAACGGAAATAACAGTTTTGCCTTTAGTTCTACTTTAACAGATGGGTGGGTTGAAAGACATCACCTCAGCTGTGTATACCAATAACACTATTGCCAAAGCTTTAGGACATCCTTTTATTGGGGCATTCAAGCCCCTTATAACATTTTACCATGAGACCACCTGATACCTGCAAAACAAGATGAGACAATCAACTATGTAGCAGAATTTATATTGACCTGACATGCTGACAAATATGTAAATGGATTAAAGAGGTTCAGGTAACTGCTTGAACATTTTGGAGGTCAGTGTAAAGAAAATCTATGCAGTAGTAACCTGGATTAATGAGCACATTGTGTTATAGTCCATTACTGAGGAATCTACTAACCCTTAAAAATAAGCAGCTGTATATTATGTAAAATAACAACTATGAACTCTTTAAGAAATAAGCAGAAATTCTTACTAGAGGGAATAATGACTATATATCTATTCATGGACATTACTAGTACGGGGCATAGAGGGCATGGGCCCCACCACCTATTTTCTAGTGCACTGGGTCTTGAAGCCACAACCGCACACCCACTGCAGCAGCTGGCATCACTCCCGACTGTGCTGCTTATCAGGGTAATGCAATGTTGAGGGAAGCTTCCTCTAGGCAACTCCTTAGCTCTGCCATGTCACATGCCACAAGTCAAGAGGGAGCCTGGGATGAATCTCCTTGATCATTGCAAGAAAGATGATTTGTGCTGGGAGGTTTGTTTTTTTTTGGGGGGGGGGGGGCAAAGATCAGTATTGGGAGGAGGGCATCGGGGGGGGGGGGGGGG
>BLSH010015614.1:643203-669645 GCA_018402905.1 Glandirana rugosa
CGTATATGATTTGTGATTGGGCAATGGGGGGGGCGATTGTACTGAGAGGAGCACGTTACCTGCTTGTGATCCCTGAGCACCACGCATTACACACCCCTGACATCGGCACTTTGTGTGTTATATGCAGCTGGCCTCTGCTTTCTGTGCAATATACACTCCTTACCCCTGTACAGTTGACCCCGGCACTCTGTGAATTACACTTTATACACTATATTGTACATTGCATACTGCTGACTAGTTCATTGTCTCAACATTTGCTGGTTGCTAAGCAGTCTGACTATTTAAATTAAATTATTTAAGGTTGGCACAGACAAAAATGTTTTGTGCGCACAAAAAACTATGCAATGGAAGAATTATATTTTTACTGGTTGGGCTGTAGGAAAGAAAATTTGCTAGATTCCCCCATCAATACAAAGAGTGTGGATATGGGAATCCCTCTTGCCGAGCTATTGTGTTCTCCCAGCGGGGGGGCAGTTGTTGAAGCTGTCCCCGCCAGGACAGCTTCCTCAGCGCTAGCACTAATCACATGTAAAATCCAGCAGGCTGGCTTTACCCAGGTCCTTCGATCAATTTGGTACATTCAGCCTGCCCCTACACACAGTTTGAGTCTTGGCGGGTCCTGCTGAACAGACAGAGATTTGAACCGTCTATGGCCGGCAGTACACTGATCTGACTACAACAAAATCAAATATCTTTAGTTGCTATGAATACATTTATCCATGCATTTGTGTATGACTTTAGAAACCCAGCAGCGTATATGCTCATGTAGATACAGGCTACAAATAATTACAAATGAATTGTAGAATTTCTAATTATGAGCATGATTTAGGTTAGTGTGGATTTCTCTCTTTTCTATACATTCATACACTTGTACTTAAATCCAATTCCTCCAGTGACATCCCCTCACCTCGTACACTGAAAAAATATGGATATTTCTGAGAAGTATCAAGAGGGTTGTCCTTATCCAGTGATGTGTAAAACTTACAGTAAATCAAAGCCAAGCTCCCCAAAGCATGACAACAAATATCACAATAAAAGCACACAAATGACAGGATTGACAGCTTTTAAAATGACTAGCACCTGGAGCAGACAATGCTGAATAAAGTAGTATCAACTTAGCATCTGTCTGACTGGTGGCCTGTCAATAAACAAGCTGTGGAGCTTCGCTCTAATAACTGCTCCTTGAACATGCATTACTCTGCAGTAACCCTATGCATGTCACAAGTCTTTGTGGATGGCAGAAATGATGCTGATTATAAACTGCTCTCTGAAATGGATATAGAAGAATCATCTATTATTGTGCCACATACATGAGAGAAACTAGAGGTTGCCGAGGGGCAAGTCATTTATCAACGACATGGCTACACTATCTACGTGGACCATGATATAAATAGCTTGAGCGCTGACAAAGGTGGGGAGGGCAAGTGACCAGAAGTGAAGGAGAAAAAAAAAAAAAAAGGACCCGTCATGGCCACACATGTCAAACATGAAGTTAAAAAAATGAAGTGGGGAGAATATTGAGCATGCACATCTACACATTGGTGTATGCTCGGTGAAAAGGGCAGCCTCAAATTCATCTTAAAAGGTACTTAATTCAGAAGAAAAATAGCCAAATAATACACCTAAAGGTCTATTTATAAAACATTTAATGAATGAATGTCACACACATTCTCGCAGGCTGCACAAATTTTGACTGTAATTTTTGTAATAAATTACTATAATTGCTCCATCTAGGGGTCAAAATACAGTATAATTTTCTGAAATAGCTCTATGGGAAAATAGCTGACCCAAGTGGCTCTGTGCATTGTGATTACTGGGATGGCAATCACATTACTCATACAAGTAAACACAGCTTGTGTTTACATCTGAGAGCCTGCTCCCTTCCTCCTCTGCTGAAGATCCTCCCAATCCTGTTCATTCTTACACGGCTGGTGCTTCTCCTGCCTTGTCCTATGAGTACAACTCCCACTGACCACCAATGGAAGTAGGGCAAATTAATCAGCAAGGGGGGCACAATGATCGCCACTAAGCATATGAAGGAGGCATATGGAACTTAAAAGGGCAAGCACCACTGACCACCACTATAAGTGGCAGGCACCATTGATCACTAATATTAAATTGGACACAAACAAAACTGACCACCACCATACATGGGTCCAAACTCCTGACCACTGAAATGAGCAAGCAATTCTGTGCATGGCCTAGTCTTGACTGCTGCATTCTTACTGCCATGCTATATACACGTGCTAAAAGAAAGAAAAAAAAAAATGGGGGCATTTTTGGGCATCAAAGAAATCAAAAACTTTCCGTATCATGTTTTTTTCCCCTTTCTATAGTAAGTATGATTAAATAAAATTTAAGTAATGTGCGTTTGGGTACAGCATTGCATAACCAATTGCCAATTAAACTATCACAGTTCATATTCAAGTGGTTATCTGGTGTACAGGCAGAATCATCATGTGCACCTTGAGTCTTTTTATAAGAGCCCTCATCATGAAACATTTGAGTAATTTTTATTTAAATACTACATTTACAGTATATATATATATATATATATATATATATATATATATATATATATATATATTGGACATATGGTAACCTCCATGACTTTTTTGTACAAATGACAAAGTAATACATAAAAAAAGCTAATAAATAAATACACACCAAACAAGTGTGAAACTCAGCGCTATAGCCTAGGGACTGCAGAGCAGTGTATCAAGACCGTGAGCATTGTTGATTTAATGTAAAAACATTATTCCATAAACAATAAAGTTAAAAAATCAATGAATAAAAGTCGCTCTTGGTGAAAATAGTTAAGGGGTTAACCCGTTTGGAAAGTCTCTGGTATTTGTGCTGCTGGTGATGGCGAGGCTGCTTCAAACATGGGCTGGGAACCCGGAGACTGTGAAAACAAGACGGCAGGGAAGAGAAGCGCCAGGCTAGTCCTAGTGCAGCATTGTTTTAGTAAAAGGTTAAATAATATAAAATAATATAAAATGCACTCGCATAGTGCTCATAGGGTGTGGGCTCATCAGGTGCAGCAGTAGAGGGAGCTGCTGATGGATCCTTCGTAGTTAGCTACCAATGCCGTGTGTCAGAAGGAGATGGAGCCTCGGAGGCAGAGATGCCAGCAGGGTCTCTCAGTGTGGAGGTATTAGGGAACAGTCAACCTGGATGTCGCCTAAAACTGGGTTGGCCAATCAGAACAAGTTTCAGAAACAAGGCGACCCCTCCATCAGCTGGTTATCAGATGCTGACACCAGGTTTAAATAGGGGATACAATTAACCCAGTCTGTGCCGCAAGACCTAAAAACGGCTGCAGCTTTATTATCCCTCATAATACATGTAACCAGTAATGTCAGAGCATTTATAAAAATCATATAAGGATATGTAGAAAATAATCTAGATTTTGCTGGCAGAGATGGACACACTTATGAAGTAAATATTTAATATATTATAATAAAGTAGATATATACACGCATTTGTACTCGCGTGCATAAATAAATGCAAAAATAAAAACCGTATACGAATCCAGTAACAATCCAATAAAGATCCAATGAAAAGGAATCAGGGAAAATCTTAATTAGGCCTTGCCTCTGAAACACTTTCTGATTGGCCAAACACAGAGCTAGGCAGCATTCAGGTTGACCGCTCCCAAATACCTCCATTCCAAGAGACCCTGCCAGCGTCTCCCCAAGTACCTCTGAGCTCCATCTTCTGCTAATCCACGGCGCTGGTAAGCAACTACGAAGGATTCATCGTCGGCTCCCTCTGCTGCTGCACCTGGTGAGCCCACACCCTATGAGCGCTATGTGAGTGCATTTTATATTGTTTTAAACATTGCACCTTTTAATAAAATGATGCTTCACTAGGTCTAGCCTGGCACTTCTTTTCCCTGCCCTCTTGTTTATACAGAAAAAAAGTTACCTGCTAAGGTAGAAATAGGGCAGACTTGTTTTTGTTTCAAGGTGCACATGCTTTGGAGCGCTCTCCACCGATATAAAACAAGTATGCAGGTCAGCTGTTCTGATTTCATTCACTGCATATATGTTTTATGGCAGTAACTCACTAACTGGTGAAACAAGGTTATGAAAGACCCCAGAGTTTGAATATTCTGCAATGACAGTCTTCCTTTTGGTTATGCCCTTGTCCATTCAAGGGAATAACGTATCAAGTGTGCTAAAAAGACAATTTTCCTGTTGGCCATAGCAACCTACCAGCTCCCAACTTTCATTTATGCAGTACTGGAAAAATATTAAACAAAGATTCTAATTGGTCACCATAGCAAATAAAAAATGTTTCTCTTAGCATATCTTTTACATACCAGACACTGCAAAAAAGGTTCACGCCAGGTAAGATGGAATAAAGCCCTGAAATGCATACAGAAAACATGCTGTACCCGATCGGTGCTTCAGTTTTCCTGTATGTGAGAGAAAGCAAGAAGACTACTGTGGGTGTATCTAAGAATACCTCTCCTGAATTCAAAAAAGAGCTTTCCGAGCATATAGCTATTGTGCACCAGTAAAACTCAATCCTTTTGCCAATAATCTGCTGACCTTTGAACTCCTTTTGCTTACCAAATTCAGACGCACAGGATTAATTTCTACAGGCAACGGCCCCGCCTTGGAAACACTGTCCATGTCACCTGAGTTACACATCCACTTGTCCATGGTGTCCTAAGACATGTTGATCTCTCTTTTCACAACTGATCTCTTTTTTTGGGTCTGTACTAGACCACAGTTGTTTTTATGGTTATTTGCTCATGGTTCTTTATGTTTGCTATTTTTCTCTTCTCTATGCTGCCTTTTCACACCAAGGGGCTAATAGCTTTCAGTCTTGCATTATTTGCCCTTTTATAGTTCTATACTGTATCTATCTCATCTCTCAAAGTATTGTCCTATAATGCAAAAGGCCTAAATTCAGTGAAGAAGAGATGGTTGGTCCTTAAAGAATTTAAAGCCTTTTCTGCAGACGTAATATTTGTACAAAAAACACCTTTTCCTGAGGGGTGTTCTCTCAAGAATGATTTAAACCATTTCCCAACCTCCTTCATAGTATCAGATCCCTTGAGTAAAGCAGAAGCTGCTGGATAAAAAAATATATATCTGTGGTTAATGGAAAAAATAATACTGCAAATGCCCAGCTGTCACTCAGTGCTCAGGCTAATGCACTGGACAACCCAAATATATGTGTGGGAGCGGCACAACTTACAACTCCTAAGTGTTACCTGTGAGATCTTAAAGAGGAAGTAAACCCTGATGGGGTTTACTTCCTCTATATTGCCCTGCAAAGTACAAACATAATGGGCTACTATGCATCTATGTGTCACTTACCTGCAAACGAAGCCTGCGACGTCCAGTGATGTCCCCTGTGCTGGCAGCGTTCATCTTCAGCCCCTCTTCCTTCCAGGGCGCGACTCCGGCTCTGACTGTCCGGAGTCGCTTGACGTCACTCCCGTGCATGTGCGGCACAATCTCAGTGAAGAAATGGCACGGAGGCGGTTTCTTCACTGTGCACGTGCCGAAATTACGTCAGAACATCTAGTACACTGCATATCTCCTAAACCATGCGGGTTTGGGAGATATGCAGGGCACCTACAGGTAAGCCTAATCATAGGCAAGGGGCGTAACTACAGTGGTTGCAATTGCAACTGGGCCCCATGCTCTATATTCATCTATAACACCATCTATAATGGTATGCAGTTAAGAGATGAAAATGAAATAGATAGCCATATTTTTTTATAGAATCATTCATAATAATACAGCAAGTTAGTTAGGATTAGTGTGTGATAGTATATTCTCAGTTAAAACTAATTATATCTTATCTATTTATTTAAAAATATAATTGAATATATATACACATACACACACTTTTGGCACACAAGCTTGTCACACAGAAATGCAGCTACGTGGCCTGGAAAGGTCATGTTTTTTTTTTTTTTTTCTTTAAAACATATTTTATTAAGCTTTTAGTTAAATACACCAGTTTTAACTTGAAATATCCAATACACAAGTACAAGAAGGACAATTGGAAATATTAAGTAAGGTTTACCTTAAGGGGGGAGTAGGAAGGGAGGGGGGTGGGAACCACTATGGATAGTGGAAGGTGTACAGAAGGTAGCATATAACAACACACCATAAAAACAAAGCGCTTATATGTTGAGGAGTAAATACACTGGTCTGCGCTTGATTAGTTGAAACTGTTCGTTAAGAAAGATCTAGCCTAAGGTTAGGCTAGCAAAGAGCGGGGGGGAGGGGGTAGTAACGGAGGGCTTTAAACTCCCACGTCTCTCCGTTCTTCAAGGGCTATTTTCAGAGGGAATGTAGTCTAGGACCAGGTCCAGCTTGGGATAAGCCAAGGATACTATAACGGGCCGAAATACAGAAATAGAGTGCGTTCTCTTCAGAAGGGTGGCTGCCCAATATGCCGAAACTTTTATGCAAAGTTGAGCGAGGGGCAGGCCACAGACTTAGCGTTACATCCGTTGTAGACAGGAAAGGACTCTCTGATGATAGGTGGGTTATTGATAGTAAGGTTTGGGAATAGAAGGGTGAGAAGTTGGTAGTGGGTCGTGGTCACCCATTGTCCGGGGATCCTTGAATGAGGGCGTAAGGGTCTTGTAGGTTACAGATTTTCGCAGTGTAGGCTGCCCAAACTTTGTCAAAATTGTGGGGATTACCCCCATTTAATGAGAGGTCCAGTATCTCTTTGTGTTAAAGACCCAACAGTTGGGCCTTTACCATAGATATGTTGGGGGGATTTAGATGTCCATTGCTGGAGGATAGTTCTTCTTGCCGCCATGAAGCAATAGGTAAGCCAATATCTATGATGGTTGAGGATGATTTTATTTCAATTGTGTGGTGCCGGGGAGGAAATGTCCATGAATCCAAAGATCAGCGGAAGTGGGTCCCTGCAGGGGGCTTATCCAGAGACTAGGTTAGCCAGGTTTTCCACTTGTGACCAGAAGCTGGAGATAGAGGGGCAGTCCCAGAATCTATGCTTTAAGGACGGTTTATGTGCCGAGCACCAGGTGCATTGGAGAGGTGATGTGAATGTCGAGATCGTTGAATAGGGGAAATATGCCCAGTGTAGGATTTTGAGCTGCTGTTCTCTCCAGAATTCATTCTTTATGAAAGCTTGCGTTGTGTTATAACCTTGTAATGCAAAGTCTATGCCTGCTTGCCCTGGAAAGAGTCTTGACCAAGGTGAAGGTGGGTCTTTGGAGAGTGATTTCCAGAGGTTGGAGGAGAGCGGTTTATAGATGTCTCCGATTTTTAGCGTCTTATTCATTAGCAGGTTTCAATTTTCAGGATATTGAATGATGCTTGGATCTGTGAGAAAGGACGGACATCCCCCGTAGAGGAGTCAAAGAGTTGAGCGTAAGTTCCTAAGCCTTGGAGAGACCATGAGTTCAATGTATCTTGTTGAGCAGTCAGGGGGCTTTTGGTGTGACCCTTGAGAGGGAGGAAGCAAGAAATAGCTGAAGGGAGGCCCAGCTTAGTTCTACTTTCCCTCCACACTACATTAGTGTCTCTGATTAGTAGGTTTTGCTTCAAGATCGGGGGTAGTTCGCGTAGTCTGCAGTTGAGGAGAGCATCTAGGTTGTGAGGGGCAACCATCTGGGATTCTAAGTCGTGGTTCGAGTATCTAGAGGACCCCACCAGCCAGTCCAAACCCACTCTGAGGAGGCACGCAAGGTTGTAATTACGTATATTAGGGAGGTTGGAGCCTCCTAGGTGATTAGGGAGGAATAATTTGGCTAAGGCCATATGTGGTCGTTTCTTCCGCCATAGGAAGGAGGAGAGGGCCTTATTAATTGTCTGGATATCTTTGTGGCGCATTAGCAGAGGGATGGTTTGAAGGGGATAGAGGAGTTTAGGGAAGCTAACCATCTTATAAAGATGGCTTCTTCCCAGCAGTGAGAGTGGAAGGTTGGACCAGTTATGTAGTTCCCCTACAATTTGTGCGACAACGGGGGGGATGTTTAAGTTGTAGATTGAAGAGGGGGATTTTCCAATTTTTATGCCAAGGTACATTATGAGGGAGTTGGTGACGTGAAATACTGAATTGGTAGCCCATTGGGATGGCCTGGTGTGGAAGAGGGGGAGCACCTCACTTTTGTTGAAGTTTATTTTGAGACCCGCGTAAGACCGAAAGTTGGTGAAGATCTCCTGTATTTGTGGGATGTCATGTTAGGGGTTGGCAGAAAAGATTAAAATGTCGTCCGCAAATAGGGCTGCACGGATTTTACTGATTGCCAATTTTGATACCATGTAATTTTGGGTGGGCGAGTAGATGCCTAGAGAGAGGTTCTATGGCCAAATTAAATAATAGGGGGGACAAGGGGCATCCCTGACGTGTGCCTTTGTGTAGGGGGATTCTGTTGGAGCTAATTCCGGTTGCGATGACATTTGCATATGGGGCTGCATACATTGGATTAATGAGGTGGACGAAGGGGCCCACAAAGCCGAATTTATGTAGGACCAAGCTTAACCAGCGAAAACTGACGTTGTCAAGCGCCTTTTCAGCATCTAGCGATATTATGGCGATATCGCTGGATGGCTTGGTCCTTGCGAGCTCCAACACCGCAAGAACTTTGCGGATATTGGAGGTCGCAGATGGTCCCATTGTGAAGCCCGCCTGAGTGTGGTGAATCAGTAAAGGCATGATTGTTGCAAGTCTTCTGGCCATGATCTTAGACAAAATTTTGGTGTCAATATTTAGCAGTGATATGGGTCGGTAGGACCCTGGGTCGGTCAGGTCTTTTCCTTGTTTGGGGATTACTTTAATATGGGCTTGGAAACCCGAGGGAGGGTACGGTCCTCCCTCGAGTATCCGCTGGTAAAGCGGTAGCAAGGATGGGTCAAGGGTATCTATATTATTTTTGTAGAATTCTGCTCTGTAGCCACCTGGGACCGGGGCCTTGTTAGGTGATAGTGAGTTAATAACTTGTTTGATTTCATTTACAGAAATTGGGGAGTTTAGAGAGTCTAGTTGAGCGGGAGTAATTTGGGGGAGGTTAAGTTGGTCAAGGAAAGCTTGAGCTGCAGGTTCATCAATTGGGTCCTTTCCATAGAGGTTGGTGTAGAAAGCTTCAAGTATGCTTTTTATGTCTTTGGGGACGGTGGAGAGGGAGCCGTTGGGTTGCTTGAGTGCACCGATATTGGTAGGGATGAATTTGCCTCTGCACAGACAGGATAGTAGTTTCCCGGCTTTATTACCATACTTGTGGTATTGCAGGTCTAGGTGTGCCTGATCATATCGTTCATGGGCAAAGGCCCAGTGGTCAAAATGATTTTTTGCACTTTGCCATCTTTGCCTTTTCTCAGGGGAATTTTGGAGATTAAGGAGGGCTTGGGCATCACGTAGGGATTTACTAGCCATTTTATAGTGTTTGTCAAGTTTCCTCTTGTAGGCAGCACTAAATGCAATGATCTGCCCCCGCAGGACAGCTTTGCCTGCCTTCCAGAAGAGGTTGGGATCGTTGGTATGTTCTGCATTTGTGGCGGAGTAGTCATCCCAGGTCTTTTTGATCAAAGCAATCAGGTCTTGGTTGTTAGCCAGGTTGGCAGGGAATCGCCAAGATCTAAAAGAGTTGGGGGCGTCAAGGCCTATTAGGGTGAGAGAAATTGGGGAATAGTCAGATATAGCAATGTCCAATATCTGAGGATCGGACACATTCTGGAGCTGGGAAGGTGAGCAGAGGAAGTAATTGATCCGGGACAGATTATGATGAGGGTGGGAGAAAAGAAAGTGTATTGTTTTCCAAGTGGGTTAGCTTGTCTCCATATGTCAACAAATTGTAGGGCCTCTGCGAACTGTAGTAAGGGGGTGGGTAGGGGGCCACAGAGAGAGGTACGGGACTTCTGATATCCTGACATTTTATCCTCCTGGGAGTTCATAACTACATTGAAATCTCCTCCTACCATAACTGGAAGATGTAAATAGGGGGCTAGGCGAGCTGTGAGTTTCTGGAAAAAGTTATTGGTGGGGGAATTGGGAGCGTAAACATTTGCTAGGACTAGTTCCTTGGATTTCACTTTAAGTTTAAGGATGAGTATCCTGCCTTCCTCGACTCTGCTCTCAGACAATATCTTGCACTGAACCTTTTTATAGTAGGATCACACCCACTTTATTTTTGGATGAGGATGAGCCAAAGACTTGGCCCACCCACAATTTGTTCAGGCGAGAGAAGTCTGCAGCTGCAATATGTGTTTCTTGGAGGAAGGCTATGTCAGCCTTCAGACGTTGGAGATAGCGAATGACCGCCATCCGCTTTTGTTGGGAGATCGGAGCCCTTTAATATTCCATGAGATGACCTTCAGGGTGGGTGGGAGCGGAGTGGGTTAGAGTGCCGAGCAATAAAGTGGGTTAAGGGTGGCAATATCAAACGGGTTGAGTAACAACAGAGGGGGAGTATGAAGCGGGAGGTATAAGCGTGCCAGCTCGAGTTGGGTGTGGAGTGGACTTTGTCAATCCCATAGTGGTTTAGGTAGTTATAAGGGGAAACCACAACAAAACAACTTGCAAAAAAAAGTGTAGGCTTCACCTTTTTCCTCACGAGGATACCCTACACAGGAACAGCGTTACCGGAGATGTTCAGGTGGTGCCCCAACTATGTAAGGGGGGAGACGTATGTAGGATAATTCATCGGCCTTCGGAAGATCTCCGGTAAGACTGTGTAGAAGGAGAAAGGGGAATGAGAACATAACATTAGGCATTACATTACAACCATGAACAGCAACCATCAGAAGTAGGTACTCTAGTTACATTTGCCCCACTAGTTGTAACCATATGGGTGTGTATACTTGCAGTTGGCGCTTGAATTTGTGAGGGGCATCAGTCATAGAATAGAGCTTATAGAGTCAAGGTCGATCTCGGAGGTGGGTGCTTCAAGATAGGTTTACTTGGGCAGGTTTATTTGCATAACGTGCTCTTTTTGGAGAATCCTTTCTCGGGCTACGTAGATCTCGATTTCAGGGGAAGCTGCACTAGAGGCTGGAGATTGAGTATCCATCTGTATATGCATATAAGCCTGGAAATAGTTAGCAGCCTCTTCAGGATGAGTGAAGGTCTTAGAGGTGCCAGAGGAGTCAGTGAATCGCAGAGTGGCCGGGTAGGAGAGCGTGAATTTAATTCCTTCTTGATACAGTGCTGCGCAGACAGCTTGGAAGGCCTTGCGTCGATGGGATGTTTCTTGCGAGTAGTCCGCAAAAATTAAGAGCTTGTGCCCTTCGAACTGGAGAGACTTTGCATTCCTAAAGGACCTGATTATGGCTAGTCTGTCCGTATAGTTGAGATATCGTACAATGACTTGGCGGGGGGGATCGCCGATCATTCGAGGGGGCACCCATGCGGTGTGCCCTTTCTACTGTACAGGCTTTTCCGATGCCCAGTGTTTGGGGTATGCGGGTCTCGCATATATCATGTAGGGAACTGGAGTTGTAAGATTCTGGGAGGCCCACAATCCTAAGATTATTCCTGAGTGACCGATTTTCAAGATCATCGATCTTGTCGAGGAGAAATTGCTGCGTGTGGTGGAACTGTTGTTCGCTGGCCTGAGAGGTCTTCATCTCGTCTTCCACATTTGATAAGCAGTTCTCCAGTTCTCCTATGCGATGTGTGTGGTCGCTCAACTCCTTCCTAATCTGTGCTATACCCGCGGCCATAGCTCTCTCAACTGTCGCTGTTATGGTGGGTGAGAGCAGAGCTGCCACGCCTTGGGCTAGTCTGCTGTACTGGTCTTCTGTGTTCTCCATGGTGCTGGTGTTTGGGGAGATCAGAGGTGAAGGCATCGCCGCGGCCTGTGTCTGTGCCGCAAGTGCAACAATCGTTTCTGCGATCGTCGTGTTCGACCGAGGATTCGGTGCAGCGGCGGATCAGCCGTGCAGAACGAATCTGTCCATCTCCAATCGGTTCCTGGTCGGTCCTAGATGTAAGGAGCGGGGGGCAGATTCGGGAGAGTCACCCGAGTCGGTGTAATAAACGACTTTATATGCAGAAAAGTCCGGAGCCGCCGTTCTCTACTCCTTCCTCATCAGGCGCCGGAACCAGAAGTGAAAGGTCATGTTTAAGGCTAGTTTTAGCACATTATTGTATGCTTCTGTTGATCACGATGCACATAAGGTAATGAAGAATTTGTCAATCAAATATATATTTAGAGAATCTCCATCTACTAAAAAGGTTATACCACATTTAGCTCAGACTGTATTAGTAAAGATAACTTTAAGTTTAACATGCCATAGCCAAAAGTTGGCTACAGAGCCAGGGCTCTGTTGTTCTGAGAAGGCGTCCATGGATGTCCTCCCAGAACACGGCAACCACGTGCCTCCTGGGGCACGCACTGGGCGCGCTCTGTGATTGCTGTGTCCTACAGACACAGCTGTTCACTGATCAAGGAAAAGGGCCAATCACATCAGGCCTTTTACCATTTGATCAGCTGTGTCCAATCACAGCTGATCACATGTAGGCATATTTGTCGTTTATCAGCATTCCGTTCCTCAGGGGCTGTCACAGAGCGAGGAAAAAAGAGCTGGTAACCATCAAGTGTGAGAGGACACATTTACACAGATAATTAGGGTACTGATCATCAGGGCAGCCCCAACAATACCTATCAGCAGCCATTAGTGCAGCCTATTGGTGGCCATCAGTGCAGCTTATCATTGTTGCCTATCAGGGCATCCTTGTCACTACCCGCTCATTAGTGCAGCCTCACCAGTGCCAATCAGTGCAGTCTCATCAGTGCACATCAGTGAAGAAAATACTTCTTTTCAAAATTTTATAACCAAAATTAAGAACTTTTTTTTTTTTTTTAATTTTCGGTCTTTTTTCGTTTGTTTAGCAAAAAATTAAAAACCCAGTGGTGGTTAAATACCGCCAAATGAAAGCTATTTCTGAAAAAAAAAAAAAAAAAAAAAAAAAAAACCCAATAATTTCATAAGGGTAGAGTGTTGCATGAATGCACAATTGTCATTCAAAGTGTGACAGCACAGAAAATTTTACTGGGCAGGAAGGGGGTGAAAGTGCCCACTATTGAAGTGGTTAAGACCCCCTCCTGTAGTTAAAGCACATAAAAGTATCCGGTGACTGTACAGGAAGTCATGAGGCCTCACACTGTCATATAACATTCATATATACAGTGGGATCTTGGATTACAAGCATAATCCGTTCCAGGAGAATTCTTGTAATCCAAATCACTCGTATATCAAAGCATGTTTACCCATAGGAAACAATGGAAACTCAGATAATTCGTCCCACAGCACTGCTTGTCAATGCAGTACTGTATGTGGCCAGAGGTCCGGGGGTGCCTGGTGTATGCAATGCTGTATGTGGCCAGATGTATGGTGGCACTAGTGAGGCTTGGAAACGGCCGGAAACATTCGGGAATGCTCGAGAACTGTTTACACTTTCGGTATTTCCGACTATTCCGAATGCTTCCGAGGGTCTCCGAGGCTTACCAACGCCTGCACACCTCTGGCCACATGCGGTATTGCCTGCACAGAGGCTTAATTCTGCTCTTTTTTCGAGACAGCACTCTCAAACCTAGACAGAAAAAATGCTGATCTTTCAAAATGCTTGTTAACCGCGTTACTCGTGAACCAAGGTTCCACTGTATTTGCATACACACTGACAGACACTCCTTCATACACTAGCTAACAGCTGTCACTCTACCTCCACCCTCTTTCAGAACACTTGCTTCAATAGTAATAGAACAATAAAGTTGTGCTTTTTTTTAGTTTTGCTGGCTATTTCAAATGTATTATCTGCAATCACCTAAAACACTAAAAATATTACAAGTGTTACAAAATTCTATAACTATGGAAAACTTGGGTGCTCTTAATATGCATAGTAAGTCGCTTTTAAAATAGACTTATTTTCATTTAAACCTCAGAAAATCCTCCTATGTTATTGCACAAGACCTAACATATTTCATTACTATTACCATATGTGAAAAAAATGGGTTAAAATAGTACACAATATAAAACAAAAACTATATAATATACAAGATACAATTTTAAAATCAGAACAAACACCATCAAAATTGAATTTAAATCAAATAAAAAATTGGAAAAGTACAAAAAAATTGACTCCTGGTTCCCGTCCCTAATGGTCAAAGTGTAAACTGCACCTTTAGTTTAATTCCAAAAATCCTCAACCAAAACGAATAATTATCTTACAGACAAATGCATCTATTTTATTAAATATTGATAATGAAGCAATTAAAGTCTAAGTCTATGTTTAGAGCATGTGGATTAAGAATGTCCAACTTATATATCCGGCGTGTCTTGTTTTGGGAGACCAATTTCTTTAGGTCAGATCCCCTCCAATGTTTCTGGACTTTATTAATTCCATAAAAAACAGACCCTTGGGACCTCTATTGTGGAATAACCTGAAGTGGTTAGACATACTGTTTCTCTTGTATTCTCTAAGGATATTGTTTATATGCTCCCCAATTCGAACAGCCAATTACCTTGTATATATATGAACATATAAAAGGCCACAAGGGCACTCCAAGATGTAGGTAACATATGTACTGTCACACAAGATTCATTTTTTAACTTGGTACATATTTTGTGTGTATAATTGGACTGAAATTCTGTCTTTTTCATTTCTTTATTATTTGTTTGACATGGTAGACATCTTTTGCATCTATAAAACCCTATCTGGTCCAAAAATGTAATGTTCCGTTTAAGGGGTCAGGGATGTTAAGAACGATTTTCATTCGTAATCCTGGGGCTCTTCTGTATATAAATTTAGGTTTCTTAGGTAAAAATTACTTAAGGTAGGATCTTTTACCACTTCAGCTCCAAAAGGCTAACCCCCCCCCCCCTCCCAGGCCATTTTTTGCGATATGGCACTGTGTTGCTTTAACTGACAATTGCGCTGTCACACGACGCTGTACCCAAATAAAACTGATATCCGTTTTCCCCACAAATAGAGCTTTTTTTTGGTGGTATTTGATAACCTCTACAGTTTTTATTTTTTGCACTAAAAACAAAAAATGACCGCCAATTTTGAAAAAACACAATCTTTTTTACTTCCTGCCCTAAAACACACCCAAGTAAAAAATCTAATTACTTCATCAATTTAACCACTTCAGTACAAGACGTTTATACCCCCTTACTGCCCAGACCAATTTTCAGCTTTCAGCGCTCTCACACTTTGAATGACAATTACTCTCTCATGCTACACTGTACCCAAACAAAATTTTTATCATTTTTTTCACACAAATAGAGCTTTCTTTTGGTGGTATTTTTTGCGACATAAGTGAAAAAAGTGTGAAAGTTTTGAAAAAAAATACACTTTTTATTTAGTTTCTGTGATAAAATTTTGCAAATAAGTAATTTTTGTTCATAAATTTGGGCCCAAACCTATACTGCTACCTATCTTTAGTAAAAATAACCCAAATAAGTGTATATTATTTGGTCTGTATGAAAGTTATAGAGTCTACAAGCTATGGCGCCAATCATTGAAAATTGATCACACCTGATGCACTGATGGCCTATCTCATTTCTTGAGGCCCTGAAATGTCTGGAATGTACAAATACCCCCCAAATTACCCCCCTTTGAAACGTAGACATTCCAAGGTATTTAGTAAGAGGCATGGCAAGTTTTTTTGAAGTTGTACTTTTTTCCCACAATTCTTGGGAGAATTAAGAACATTTTTTTTTTTTTGCACAAAATTGTCATAAGTTATTTCTCACACACAGCATATGCATACTTCCAATTACACCCCAAAATACATTCTGCTACTCGCCCAGAGTATGGCGATACCACGTGTAAGACTTTTTCACAGCCTGGCCACATAGAGAGGTCGAGCATGCAGGGAGCACCGTCATGCATTCTAGGAGCAGAATTTTCACATCTAATTTCCGAACGACCTATTATATTTTTGAAGGCCCTGGAACACGATGACAATGGAATTACCCACAAAATTACCCCATTTTGGAACGCAAACACCCCAACGTATAATCTATGAGGCATTATGAGTCTTTTGAATGGTTCATTTTTTCCACAAGTCTTCGAAAAACGTGGAAAGAAAATGAAAACACTTTTATTTTTACACAAAGTGGTCAATTTATAAGATATTTCTAACACATAGCATGTACATAGCAAAAATTAGACCCCCCCCCCCCCAAAATATATTCTGCTACTCATCCCGAGTATGGCGATACTGCATGTGTGAGACTTTTACACAGCCTGGCCACATAGAGAGGTCCAACATGCAGGGAGCACCGTCAGACGTTCTAGGAGCATAAATTACACATAAAATTTCATTCATACCTATAACACTTTTGAAGGCCCTGGAGCACCTGGACAGTGGAATTACCCACAAAATGACCCCATTTTGGAAAGCAAACACCCAAGGTATATTCTATGAGGCATGGGCTGCAGATAGGTACTCGGGTACTCTGATGGGTTGGTGACAGGTACTTGGGTAATCTGAAGGACAGGTGACAGGTACTCGGGTACTCTGATGGGAATTAACCACAAAATGACCCCATTTTGGAAAGCAAACACCCGAGGTATATTCTATGAGGCATGGGCTGCAGATAGGTGCTTGGTTACTCAGATGGGTTGGTGACAGGTACTCGGGTAATCTGAAGGGCAGGTGACAGGTACTGGGGTACTTAGGTGGGCAGGTGAAAGGTACTCGGGTACTCAGGTGGGCAGGTGAGAGGTACCCGGGTACGCTGATGAGCTGGTGACAGGTACTTGGGTACTCAGATGGGCAGGTGACAGGTACTCTGGTACGCTGATGGTCTGGTGACAGTTACTTGGGTACGCTGATGGTCTGGTAACAGGTACTCGGGTACTCTAATGGGCAGGTGACAGGTACTCAGATGGGATGGTGACAGGTACTGGGGTAATCACATGGGATGGTGACAGGTACTCGCATGGGATGGTGACAGGCAGTCAGGTACTCTGATGGGGTGGTGACAGGTCCCTATTAGGGGGGATCAGTGTGCTTGGTGTACACAGTGGGCGGTAACAAGCTGTTACCGCAATCTCCCTCTTACACACGATTGATGTGTGACAGGTAGAACCGTGGTAACAGATCATTACTGCGGTTTGTTTACATCACATGACCGGCTGTGATTGACACAGCCAGTCACGTGGTAAAGAGCCAATTCTATTGGCTCTTTACACTGATCAGAGCTGGGCTTTGGCCCCGGGGGCGCGCACGAGCGGCATGCACGTGGAGGTCTGTAGTGACCGGCTGTGATTGGACACAGCCGGTCCACGTGATGAAGAGCCAATTTTATTGGCTCTTTACCCCGATCGGGGGGGGGGGGGACACGACCCCCCGGCACACGATCAATCCACGATCGCCGCTCTGTGGGCCCCCAGGGGCCCGCAGTAGCGGCGAGAAGCGGCCAACATCATATGACATTGGCCCGGATCGACGAGCAGTTCCTGACGACGTCATTTTAATATGACTTGGTAGGGAACTGGTTAATAAGTATTCTGCTGCATATTTTTGGTGAAAAAAAAAACAACAAAAAGTGTATATTGATTGGTTTGCGCAAAAGTTATAGCTTCTACAAACTATAGGATATTTTCATTTATTTATTTTACTAGTAATGGCGGCGATCAGCGACTTATAGCAGGACTGCAATATTGCAGCAGACAAATTGGACATCTGAGACTTTAATGGGGAACCAGTGACACCAATACAGTGGTTAGTGCTAAAAATATTCACGGTCACTGTACTGACACTGACAGGGAAGGGGTTAATATCAGAGACAATCAAGGGTTAAATGTGTGCCTAGGGAGTGTTTACTAACTGTGGGGGAGGTGCTTTTACTACTTGAAGGCATGGGTCGGTGTTCCTGCTTCATAGGAACACAGGATTCAGGTCTTCTGTACTCACAGAATCACAGTCTGCCTTCTTTACATAGGCAGACTGTCATTCTGTCAGAGTACCGAACAATCGGTGGGTCCACGGGACCCGCTGACCAGCTCCCACTGTGTAAAATCACAGTGGGAGTGAGCCGCCGGCAGCGCACGCTCACATCCAAAACCAGGAAGTGCAAAATCAGGTATATATACACGATTCTGCAGATAGTAAATCTGCTATGGGGTGGTCGTAAAGAGGTTAAGCAATGTTGGCCTATGCTTTTTAACGTGTTTTACTACTTCTATTGCCTGTTTTATCCAGTGACAAATGCCATATCAAAATGTAGGGCATCTTTCCGCTTGGTTTTTTTTTTTTTTTTTTTTTTACAGTTCTTTCTCTGTCATATTCTTGACCAGTCAATGTATCTTATTTAATTTTATTTGGGTTAATCCCTGGAATAAATATTACCATTTGTTTAGGAATAGGTTTGCTACATGGCTACTCCTTTAATTTGATTATAAAATTGACCGATACCAGAAGAAGTTGTTCTCCACACACATCCTGACAGCGGCCAGGAGACTTATCCCACTCTAATGGAGAACCATCAAAATCCATCTCAAATGCAGCTTAATAACACTATTGCAGAAATAAGACAGGTGGCATATCTTATGGAAAAGGGACACTCTAAAGTTATTCCATCAAACAATCATTCTTTCTTCCTCACCCTGACATTTTACTTCACTTTACTATATTTAAATTTTGCAGACTGAACACCTTCAGCCATTTTGGCATGAGCATTGTTTTTTCACTCTTAGATTTGTACATAATGTACAATTGGAATAATTTGATATAAAATCCAGACCAGCTTTCATCAGTACTCTTAAAGAGGAAGTAAACCCTGATGGGTTTTATTTCCTCTTTGTTGCACTGAATTATCCTGCAATGTAAAAGCATAATGGGCTAGTATCCATCACATACAAGCCTATTATGTGACACTTACCTGCATTGGAAGCTCGCAATGTCCCTGCAGTAGGAAGCCTCCATCTAATGCCCCTCTTTCTTCCGGGCCGTGGACTCTGGCTCTGTGATTTGCCGGAGCCATGTGACGTCACTCCCGTGCATGCGCCAATTGCGGCATGAGGTCAGTGAAGGAACGGCATGGAGGCCACTTCTTCACTGCGCATGTGCCCGATGATGTCCGCACATGGAAGTATACTGCATATCTCCTGAACTGTTCAGGTTTAGGAGATATGCAGGGAACCTACAGGTAAGCCTTATAATAGGCTTACCTGTAGGTTAAAGTGGTTGTCACGAGTTGACAACCACTTTAATTGTCATTACCTTTATTTTGTCTACTCTATAACCACATTGTGGGTTGCTTACTCTATATAAATACATACTCCTATATTAAACAATTAAAAGAGGATTATAGGTTGTAATGTAGATTTCATACACCCTCCTTTTGCTCAGGAAAATTCTTTGTGGATATTTTACCTTCTGATGTTTCACTATAAATTGTAAAACAATCTGTTTAAATTGCTGTATGATATGTAAAGTAAGCTGTTTACAAAACTCAGAAATACATTTTGCTTTACATTCTATACTGTATTTCATTGAGCAACCTATCACAACACTGTACCAGGAATTTTACACATTGTCATTCTTCGTCAAAAACTCACTAAAAGTACAAAAAAAAAAACCCCCACAGTCCCCTCCCTTCTCCAAACTAACAGAAAATTGTTAACTGTGGACAGTAATGTCCTAAGTCAGTCTGTGAAGATAAGAGGTTCAGGGAAGCAATGTAGAGGGAGCAGGGGCTAGCAGCATTGAAAATTGTAAACTGAAAGGGCTGGGATAAGACTTTTAACCAATATTATACTGCAGAATGTTATATTATTGTGATCAATGGACTGAGCTAAAAATACCAAGGGTTTAATACTACTATATGATCTAAACAGACGTCTAATTGTGGCTACACAAAATCATTAAATGCTCATTGAAGTTATGTCTCAGTTATACACAGAAGATAACACTTTCCAACTTAAATTTTGAAGAGAAAAAGATGAGCAGGCTCTTTTAAATTAAACAAAACAAAACAAAAAAAAAAAATTAAAAAGGCAATGCCAGTATAAAGGAAACCTATAATGAGAAAGTACAGAGGCTGCAGTTGCAAACCTCCTCTTCTGGAAATTATAGATATCTGGCTATCGCATGTAATTGATGGTTTCCTTTTGGATCAATGGTTAAGAAAATATTAAAGCTACTGGATCAGCATGCTAGCCCGGCAACTAGCTTTCTGCAGCAATGGAGGCCTTCCTATTTCAGTAAAGATCCCATTTAAAGATTAACAAAAAGAGCTTAGAAGATGACCCATCTACAGGGCCGGCAGGGGGGACTGGCAAAACATTGGGGTTGGGAGGGTGTGTTAAAGTGCATAGAGACACTGTGGAGGGTGGAGACCTTTGTCAGGTATGCTTTTCAGGCCCCCATGGTTTCTAAATGTAGTCCTGCCTATCTGTGCTAAACAGCATAGCCAAGGTACAATGATCAGATGAGGACATGGTAATGGCACTTTCTGCTCCTTACTGTTAAATTCACAAGTCCATTAGTGTCTTCACAGAGCAAATAAAACATGATTGTCTTCTCAATAGCTGGGTTATCAAAAAGCACATTTGGAAAGCTTATCGAACAAGGGACTTGTGTAAAAAGTAAATTTTAGCGCTTTGTCACACAACTCCAGACAGGGATAAAAAGGCAAAGATAAATACAATGTGAATTGTAAATAGGCGACACATGAAATAAGGTGAATGCAGAGGTTTGAAATGAGAACAAATCTCAATGCAAAAGAGGAAAGTGATTTAAATACATAAATATTTAACCGGAACAGAAAAGGCAGTGAAAATGGCCAGCAGCACTGAAGACAAGGACAAAATTCAAGACCTATAGAAAACTCCATAATTCTCCAGAGCAAACAGAAAAAAAAAACTTTCTAGTCATGCTAAACACACCAAATAGAAGCTATTCACTGTACAGGGTTTTTACCAGATAAAAGCAGCGAATTAATAAAAAAAGCAAATAGGGCTAAACAACAAATTAAAGCAAATTTGTCAGGTCATATAAACATTCGGGGCTCACTCACATGCCCTTCAATGCAGTTAAATGTATTGCAGAGAAAGCTTTTTTTTTAAAAACTTGATTTAACTTGACACTTAAAAGTGTATGTTCACCTTTACAGAAAATCTGTAAAGTGAACTTACACTGGACCCCATTCCCATTGCACCAGATCCCACTATACCTGAAGCCGGCGATCCCCCGCAGTGACCGATCGTATCGTCGCTGTACTGGTCCAGGGATTTGAAATTCACAGCGGCTTTCTCTCCTCTTCGCCCGTGGTGACAGGATGAGCTACGAGGGTTCTGATTGGTCTGCGCCACCCATGTGACAGCGCCAATGAATTAGAATGCTCCTAAAAACATACTCTCTTGTGAGGTACGTTTTGGAGATTACGCTGTGGGGGATTTCTAAGCCCCAGACAATGAGGTGGCGACCCCATGTCTGCTAGCAGGAGATCACCACGCTCCAGGTCAGCAGGACTGGGGGGGGTTCGTGAGGAGGGGGTCCTGTGTAAGTTCACCTTGCAGATTTTTCTGTAAAGGTGAACTTACCCTTTAATTTAACGTTACGCCTGGCAGCAAGCTGAGATGTGTTATAATGTAACAGAACAATGTGCAAAAATGAAACATGTCCTAATTTTGTACATTGGTGTGAACAGAAGCAACAGGGCAAATACAGATTACCTTGCTAATGCACTGGACAAAGCTGTGAATGAGCCCTCCAATATAAAAGTTCTCCTAAGAACAGGTGCCAAAATGGTAAGTTGGTGGGGATCTGATATCTGGACTACATCACATCCAACTGCAAGCCTCCTGTGCAATGAAAGCGCTTCCCTGTCTAAGGGCATTCCTATTATAAAGAGTACTGGCAGGTGGACAACATTGTTTCACCAGAATACAAAATCACTTCATTTAAATAATCAGCAGCTCACCCTACTCTCTCCTCCTCCTAATCTCTAATGTAAAAACACAGTGATAAGCTTCTTAGGTAAGCACCTGAACAACTTCAGTTGTTCACAGTACTGCTGTGACCTTTGAGAATTAATTTCCGCACAGTGTCTATAGAAGTCACCGGGTGCTTGTTTTAATGTTCATAATGTTATTGAAGCCTTGTTATAATGTTTATGTTAAGCGTACGGATATGCTAATAATTTAATTCCATAATGTGGCCACGGGTTCACTTTAAAGTTTTTTTTAAAAAAATACTTTTTTTGTTTGTTTTGTAGGAAGGGATAAAGCTCCTGTCTTTTTTTTACAGAAGGATTCTAAAGTTTCCATGTAGATTCTGTGAGGTCAAAGCCCAATTCTATTTGAACACCTAGAATCTGTGGCTGTACAGATGCAAGCCTATGCAAGTTGAAGTTTCTATCACCACTCTTTCTCGGAGAGGGAACTTGCAAAGCTTCCAGTGCACCGTGCCTGTTTAGTGAAAAAATTAATCAGCGTCATGATGCTGATCTACTGTCCAAAGAGAAACCTATAGGTGAAGAGATGGGCAGAAAGTTACAAAATTGGACCAGGAAATGGCGCCACCTGTCTGGTTGAGCTTTGTTGCAGAGATGAGTGAATACATTTGTCAGGTAGCAAAAGATTCACATGTATGTATTTTCAATGTGTGTTTAGTTGATTCTCTGGAGCTCTGTTTTTAGATCTCAGTACAGCTAACATTTGGGGTCTCATAAAGACACCACATTAAAGTGTGTCCATATACGAGAACAAGGACAAGGAGATATTTGCTCATTGCTAAAATCTACTGTCTTGCTAGAACTTTAAGTATCTTCTGCCTAACTTGGCCAATAGGACAGAGATGCCTACACATGATCTCAATACCTTTTCCACCTTTGAATCTACAATTTGCAGGGGGTGCTGAGTTGATGAGAGAACAAATTATTTCAATGCTTCTGCTGTGACCTTTCAAGATGAATTGTTCCACTCTGCCCAAAGCTAAAGAGGCCAACAGTAAGGAAGCTTTCGAACAATAATTTTGAAACTTTCCTTACCTTATTGCACAGCCAGTCAGTGGAAAGAAAATGACTGGTGGGGGGTAAACATTGTGGCAGCATGCAGCTGGACAAACCTGGGGAGGGGGTTGCTTGGTTTACATGAGTTCAAGGGTATAAAAAATTTTAGAAAACGTTTTTTGAAAGTCTTCTTAGGCCACATTTCACACTTGTGCGACCTGAAAACGCGTCATTTTGATGCGACTTTAAGCAATGCCTGTGTAATCTTGAGGTCTATGGGGCTTAAGTCGTATCAAAGTTGGACCAAAGTAGTACAGGGACTACAACCTGAAGTCAAACAGATATACATGGTACTCAATGAAAATCATGGGGTACGACTTGTCATGCGACTTTGCTGTCTCAAGTCGCAGGGCAAGTCACACAAGTGTGAAAGGGGTCTTACCCTTGAAGGATCATTTACCACTTCTTACAAGAATGTAAATGTTGAATGTTATTGCAAGGTCAAAGGTTCAATTTAAATCTAATTGCCAAACTTTTAGATGCAGAGCTTATGAATTGGAGTGAATATGCCATCTGTTCTTTTATTAGCTGTAAAAAAAGGTATGGTCATAATGTACTTGAGTCATGCAAAAGGTACAAACAAATGTGACAGAAATAAAACTAGGCAGACACAACTCTAGTCTATGTGTATTTTGCAATTTATTAAATGCAATAAAAAAAAAGAGATCATCATTTAAGCTGAACACATAAAAAAAAGTATACGGCAAATGCTGTAAAAGGTGGGAAAAAATCCTATTAAAGCGGACAAATGACATCCCTGGACCCATTATAACATATTGATACAGTGTGATGTATTAAATGTGGCTGGCAAATAATAAGGAAATGTTTCTGATAGGCAGACACATTTATACAGAGAGAAAGAGGCAGGATATTGTGCATGGCACTGGAGATTAATGGCAATTGGCTAGACTAGAGAACGAAAATGATACATTAGATACAGCTTAGAGTCAGAAAGATTGCTTTACTTACACTTTTAGGTTTCATTTGAAAAAAAAAAAAAAAACTGTAAGGTAAACAGCTAGGACACCTAGCTGTATAAAATTGACTATTAAAAACAAAGAAAACCAGCATTTCTAGGAAGTATAATTTAACATCACTTACAGCCAAAAAAAAAGCCAGCCCTCCCAAAATTGATATTTGATAGCGTTGTTGGTGGTATAAAACCCCAATTCAAGAACACCAGGATTAGAGATCATAGGCTGCATCAATATCTCCCTCTGAATCCCCCCTTCGACAATGTTATTTTAAAGCATCAGACCACCAGCTTAGAGGATGCAGCAGTGGGATGGACTCGGCACAGATATGCTCAGTTTAAAAAAGACCCAGAGGGACTTCCATCCCCTCACCAAACACAGTAATAGGTATTGAGTGGACAGACCCTTTACCTTGGCGTAAACAACAGATGTTATTCCCACAGGCACTCTTGACATCACTGTTGGGTCATCTTAAATCCAAATTTCAATGCATGCATAGGCTGGCTGGTTGGAAACTTTCTGCCTTAATCTTGCCCATAACACTCTTGTTTCCCTACATCACTTTGCCATAGTGCATATGCTTCAAACGCAGCTAAACCACTGAGATCCTAAACTGCAGTCAGTCCCCTGGCAGGAATCACACTATTGGAATTTTGGGCCCTAATCTAGCTACAAATTGTAAAGTAGCTCTGAGAACATAAATATATATATATATATATATATATATATATATATATATATATATATATTAATCCTACAAAAGTGAGCACACCCCCCACATTTTTGTACATATTTTATTCTATCTTTTCATGTGACAACACTGAAGAAATGACACTTTGCTACAATGTAAAGTAGTGAGTGTACAGCTTGTATAACAGTGAAAAATCGCTGTCCCCTCAAAATAACTCAACACACAGCCATTAATGTCTAAACCGCTGGCAACAAAAGTGAGAAAATGTTCATTTTTTTTCTCCCATTAATGTACACACAGCACCCCACATGACAGAAAAACACAGAGTTCTTCACTTTTTTGCAGATTTATTAAAAAAGAAAAACTGAAATATCACATGGTCCTAAGTATTCAGACCCTTTGCTCAGTATTTAGTAGAAACACCCTTTTGATCTAAGACAGCCATGAGTCTTTTTGGGAAAGATGCAACAAGTTTTTCACACCTGGATTTGGGGATCCTCTGCCATTCCTCCTTGCAGATCCTCTCCAGTCCTGTCAGGTTGGATGGTGAACGTTGGTCGATAGCCATTTTAGGTCTCTCCAGAGATGCTCAATTGGGTTTAAGTCAGGGCTCTGGCTGGGCCATTCAAGAACAGTCACAGAGTTGTTGTGAAGCCACTCCATCGTTATTTTAGCTGTGTGCTTAGGGTCATTGTCTTGTTGGAAGGTAAACCTTCGGCCCAGTCTGAGGTCCTGAGCACTCTGGAGAAGGTTTTCGTACAGGATATCCCTGTACTTGGCCGCATTCATCTTTCCCTCGATTGCAACCAGTGGTCCTGTCCCTGCAGCTGAAAAACACCCCCACAGCATGATGCTGCCACCACCATGCTTCACTGTTGGGACTGTATTGGACAGGTGATGAGCAGTGCCTGGTTTTCTCCACACATACCGCTTAGAATTAAGGTCAAAAAGTTCTATCTTAGTCTCATCAGACCAGAGAATCTTATTTCTCACTATCTTGGAGTCCTTCAGGTGCTTTTTAGCAAACTCCATGCAGGCTTTCATGCGTCTTGCACTGAGGTGAGGCTTCCGTCGGGCCACTCTGCCATAAAGCCCTGACTGGTGGAGGGCTGCAGTGATGGTTGACTTTCTACAACTTTCTCCCATCTCCCGACTGCATCTCTGGAGCTCGGCCACAGTGATCTTTGGGTTCTTCTTTACCTCTCTCACCAAGGCTCTTCTCCCCCCATAGCTCAGTTTGGCCGGACAGTCAGCTCTAGGAAGGGTTCTGGTCGTCCCAAACATCTTCCATTTAAGGATTATGGAGGCCACTGTGCTCTTAGGTACCTTACGTGCAGCAGAAATTGTTTTGTAACCTTGGCCAGATCTGTGCCTTGCCACAATTCTGTCTCTGAGCTCTTCAGGCAGTTCCTTTGACCTCATGATTCTCATTTGCTCTGACATGCACTGTGAGCTGTAAGGTCTTATATAGACAGGTGTGTGGCTTTCCTAATCATGTCCAATCAGTATAATCAAACACAGCTGGACTCAAATGAAGGTGTGGAACCATCTCAAGGATGATCAGAAGAAATGGACAGCACCTGAGTTAAATATATGAGTGTCACAGCAAAGGGTCTGAATACTTAGGACCATGTGATATTTCAGTTTTTCATTTTTTTAATAAATCTTCAAAAATGTCAACAATTCTGTGTTTTTCTGTCAATATGGGGTGCTGTGTGTACATTAATGAGGGAAAAAAATGAACTTAAATGATTTTAGCAAATGGCTGCAATATAACAAAGAGTGAAAAATTTAAGGG
>BLSH010015614.1:680605-691129 GCA_018402905.1 Glandirana rugosa
AAAAAAAAAAAAAATTGGTCACCAGTGTCCAAAATTTATAAGGTAAAAGAAATGTTTTATTCTTTATTTATTTATTCACCATAAGTTATATAAAATGGTAAATTAATCCTCGAATAACCTTCACAATCCGTCACGTATAGTCTCATTACTTAACGATTAAATGAAGGAGAATTGGTACTGTGCATGGTAAACATATTATACATTTATATCGGTATACAGTAGTGAAAACTTTCACTACCACCTTCCCTCCGTGTATTGCGTCTTTCAAGATCTATTTTTTTTATATCTACCTTGTTTTTCTGTAAATGTTTAGGTCAGTTGTAGTCTTTTTCGTGTCAACACTATCCTAATTAAATGGTAAAATATATTGAATACCACTTATTTATTTATTTCTTATTTTGTAAAGAAAATGGAATATTTAAAACCTGTGACCACTGGTTAAAAAAAAAAAAAAAAGATAAATATTTGGAGAATAAATGTCTCCATTTAAACATGTCTGTCTTTGTGACGCCCCAAAATTGGAGTTCTACCCTTTACACATTCTATTGGAAAAACAAAACAAAAACAAAGTCTTATCTGTAAGTTTACAACAGCTTAAAGTTGTTGTTTTTTTCATTTTACCAAAAATATGTAGCAGAATACATATTGGCCTAAACTTATGAAGAAATTAGTTTTTTTTAAAAAAAATTTGGGGATATTTATTATAGCAAAAAGTAAAAAAAAAAAAAAAAAATTACCACCAAAAGAGAGCTCTATTTGTGGGGGAAAAAAGGACAAAGAATCTGTTTGGGTGTAACGTCGCACGACCGCGCAACTGTCCGTTAAAGTGATGCAGTGCCGTATCGCAAAAAATGGCCTGGCCATTAAGGAGGTAAATCCTTCCAGGGTTGAAGTGGTTAAAGTTTACAACCAAGCTTGCAAATGGAGAAGAACAGATGAGAGGTTCCACAAAGGTAAAGTTTTTTGACCCCTTGCTTTATTATTTATTTCAGGTACTTATATGGTGCTGTCAATTTACACAGCACTTTACATATATATTGTACATTCACATCAGTCCCCACCCTCAAGGAGCTTACAATATAAGGTCCCTAACTCACATTCATACATACACATATTAGGGACAATTTAGACAGAATCTAATTTACCTACCAGCATGTCTTTGGGGTGTGGGAGGAAACCCACACAGGCACAGGGAGAGCATGCCAACTCCAAGCAGGTAGTGTCATGGTTGGGATTCGAACCAGCGACCTATTTGCTGCCAGGTGAAAGTGCTATCCACTACAACACTGTGCCACCCATGTCAATCTAGACAAGTTCTGCAATTCTGCTGCTACATTCAAATCAGTGAATGTTGGCACTCTAAGGAAAAGAAACAGAAAGGAAGGCAAAAAAGGCTCCAGCCTAGTAATACAAGAGTTAAGGTGTTAATGCGTTTATAAACCTTCTGCAGTTTATGTTCCTTGAGAACCAATAAAATTCCATTCTATCCCACTGGACAAGCCACAAAACTGAGGTTACAATGTAAGATTGCTGCTCTCAGTACAACTAGGATCCACTTTTAAAAAGAAATTGCAGGCAATGAAGGAGAACTTTGTTGAACTGCTAAATCTATGAAAAATGTTGTGTTTAGTGATTTTAAATTAAGTGTGGAATCTGTCTAAATATATACTTTTATCATATACTGGCTGCCTGAAGTGATCAAACTGTGCACACTAAAGTATTACAATTGTCTGAATGAGCAGTGCAAAACCTTTAAAACAAGCTCTCATTCACCTTTGTAGCTACAGGCATTGTAGCGAAATGTGTCTTCACAATTCACATGAGAGGCACAGAAATATTAGTTCTCATTACTTTTTATTGCACCATTATCTTAGCAGCCTTCCAGCTTTATAATGTAAACACACAACCGGTGTCTCTAAGCTGTTAGAAACAGACTAAAATGTTTCTTAAGGCCTCATGCACATGGGTTCATTGTGCAGTACAATGTAAGATTAGGGCAAATTTAACTGCAGCGCAGGCAGCCTGAATATTTATGAGACACCAGTCAATCCCTGGGGAGGTGTGCACAGAAGAAAGGGAGAGCGAGCCAATAAATAGTCTGAGACTTGGGTATCAGTCTGCAGTGTTCCTGGGTCCAGTCCTGCAAGAAGAGACCCCTGTGCAGGGGCTCTACCCCTGGAGTAGAAACCTTTGTGAACACTCCTAGGTAAGCTTAGTTGGGGGATCATAGATCCATTGCCCAAGGTTCAAAACTGCGTCGAGAGGAAGCTCACTGGAGAGAGCTGGGAGTAAGTTGATGTGAAGGAGTCCAACTGTACTGCATCTACATTTTCCTCACCAAGAAGAGCTTTGTGGATATCGGCAGAAGACAACCTGTGATCCTGTGGCTAGGTGAATAAATGATCCCCAATGCTGAGGAGAAGTGACAGTGTACAGCATTAGGAATCTTGTGGGACATTTAGTGTGTGCAGTGCAACCAGCAAGTTGTGCAGCAGTGCAGCCAGAAGCACAGTAAGCAGTGTGTGAAGTGCAACCAGAAGTTGAGGAGTCCTCTAATTGTAAAGCTTCAGTTCACTGGGATATCCCATGCTTTCTATCCCTTTCCAAGTTCATGTTCCAATAAAAACCCTAAAAAGAACCCTTAGACAGTTTACTTAGCCAGTGGAAGAATGAAGAAAATATTGTGTGCACTAAAGGGGAAAATAGGACCAAATTCACCAGCCCCCTTTTTATGGGGTGCTCTACACCGAATTCACACTTTTGTGATCTTTTGTGGCCGTTAAAATGTGTTGCATTAGGGTGGCTCATTCTTTAATAATGGGTTGCCAGTGTGCCACAGCTGTACAGTGTATTAGTGTGGCATTTGCAATGAATGGCACTACCACACAGAGCAGTTGCATTGCAATGCTCTACAGTAGCACATTTCTTTTCTCTAGAAGTCTAAATGGGCCCTTGACGTCTTTAAATCCAGTTATAACCAAAACAGAATCTCCAGAATCCCTCTAGGCACATACGTGTTCAACCCATATTCACTGTAGAGGTGAAAATTGAGTATGCACATTTTATGTGTATAAAAAAAAGTACTGTAAATATTGGATATTTGTTTCTCCTCCCCTTCCTTCAGAATTGTACTCTGATTAACTGTACAGCTGATAACCACTGCTGTTTCTAGAGAACAATAACATTTTAGGACTGTAAACAGCTGTTTAAACAAGAATGGGAAACAATACAACAATGATGTTATATTATGAAACTGCACTTTTTTTTCAATTTGAATACTGCCCTCCACCTCCACAGATGATCATTTTATGTTTGTTTTGCTTCATTAAAAAATTTATAAATTTGGTATCATTTTCAATTTTTAATGTTTGCAATGTGCAGCCTCAGCTGCTACATCAGCATCGTATTTCAGAACATTGTTTCTGTGAACATTTTTCCCTATTGTGATTGGTAGAGAAATGGTGTCGCAGGTGGAGTTTCAACTTGGAGATGTTGAAAGAACATAATGTGCAGAATACATATCAGTCCTAACAGCAGTGCCTCCATTTGCCTTGGAGAGAAAGTGACAGATTGCCATATAATGAACCTCTAAACAGATTGCAAAGGGATATCTACCTCCTGTCATGTGAGGAAACTTTATTGCAACAGAAAAAGTATGACACTTCTAAACTGGAAACAGAGAAATGTCACGGGCATCCATGTATACGCCCAATATCGCAGATTTCACTGTGTCAAGAACGTCAAGGAAAAACACAAGACGGGTCATTTACCATAATCAGCAATAGTATAAATTCCTGGGTAAAATGAAATAAAAATAACATGTGCATTTCTGCAATACAGGCATATAGCCCGATGTTTTGTCACTTTAAAAAGACTGCAAGTACAGATCCGTTTATCCTGCCAGAAATCAAGTGACCGCCTAACTTTCTTACCTAAGCTGATAACGCTGCTGCAGCACTAAAATCCCAAGTGGTGTTCTTGGGCATGCACTGTTCTCCCGTGGTGGACTACAGAACTCATTACTCTTATGTTATGGGCGTGAGTAAGGGGGTGTTCTGTAGTTCAGCACAGGTCAGCATAGGCAGGGCTGCCAACATTGCTTGGGATTTCAGTGTGGTTTATGCAAATATACCACTTCAGTCACCGTAACTGGTTCGTTATTTTTAAGAGGAGCGAAACGCTTTGGGTATGTGGCCTGGCTGGAGTCTGGGCTGACACCGCCTTCATCTCACTTCATGCACATGGGTCTGCTTCGTGATGTGCGGCTTATGGATCTTTTCCTTTGGCATTGCTGCAGCTTGGAGCTAGGACAAACTTCCTGGCCCTGCCTGCACTCAGCGGTCTAGTTGGACTTTACCTCACTATCGGAGTGGCACCTAAACTTTGTCCTTCCGGGTCATTATGTGTTTTCTTACAAATGTTTTCATCTTTTCTAAAAATGTGTGCATTTATTTCAGTTATTGATATAGTGCTGACAATTTATGCAGCATGTTACTTACTTTACATTCACATTAATATCTGCCTTCAAGGTGTTTACAATCCAAGATCTCTAACTTACATGCAAATAAGAGCCACTTTAGACATGAGCCAAATGGCCTACTAGCTTGTGTATTTATAAAACCTGTGAGCTGCTATGACAAATCAGTATTGATCAATCCCATATTTAGCTGCTCCCACCCAACAACACTCACATGTGTGTTATAAAATCAAATACTTATAACAAACGGTGTAGCGCTTAATCAACCAATATATACTATAGTCATTATAATAAATATAACACCATATGCTATTAAAAAAATAGTTAAAAAAAAAGTAAAATGAAAGTCTCCTCCACACCTCAATGCTTCCCTTCCATCAGATGTGCTCTCGCCTTATATAAATGACCTACATAAATAAGCAAGGTCAAATAAAGCATGTATCCCCTTTAAATGGGATCTTTAAATGCTCCATACTACCATCAGGCTATCCAGGCTCGACACCTCTTTGTATACTGGAATATGACACCAATCTCGTTGTAGATTTCTGCAGCACTTTGCCATTAATATGGCCTCATATTTATCCGTCTCTCTCTTTAACTCTCCATTCAGTCACGTACAAAAAAGAACAACGGATGTAAGGGCCACAGGCACAGAGCTCAAAGAAGTGTCTCCTCTGTTCTTATCCAAAACCTCAGCAGAAGGATGAAGACAACTCCCTGATAGTCAACACTCTCTTCTCAGAGCTGACCATGAACTGAGCAATTGGCAGTCATGTGATTGCTCACTTCTGCTTAGAGCCTGTCAGAATATGCAAGTCTAGCCCTCTACTGGAATGCCTGTGTGTGTGAGAGCGCGCACACGAATGTGCGCACCCAATGGCCCTAAACAGCCTATTTAAACGGACAGTGCCAGGAAGTAAGTGCTGTCCGTTCTACAGCGTTCCTGTGCCTTGTGACCCTTGTGATTGATCTTGAGAGACTTTCTACTACCTGTGACACCCGGCTTTCCTTGGACTTTGCTTGTTATCTGTCTGCACCGACCTCGGCCTGTCTATGACTTCTTTTTAGCCTGCTCCCTTGAACTTCTGCTGCCCGCCTGTCGCTGACCCTGCATGTGCCCGACTATCCGCCTGCCTGATCCATCTGTACCGATGCGCCAGCCCGCTACTGACCCGGTCTGTCTCACCATTCTTCTGCCTTCACGAGCCTATAAGTGGACCTTCACCAATCATCAGTGACCAAGTCCAGCCCTCGTGCCCCCCCCCCCCCGTGCGCCAGAGCTCCCTGTCCACACTACCAGGGGTTCTCGAACCAGGGCCGTAAGAGAGGTTGTCCCCTGCATAAGTCAGACTTCACCATCAGGTACGTGACTGAGACCCTTTGGGATAGCTACAGCATCAGACCGATGAGGCAGCAAGAAGGTATGTATTTTTTTTTATTAACAACTCCAAACTTTTCCTTTAAAGCTCACTTAAAAAGGCCACCATGAAATGAAGCAGCTTACTGATGAAGTGACTGTTGTGACTGGGTCTCACATGACTGAAAGCACTTCTTGCTGGCTCTCAATCAGAAGCCGTGACCGAGAGCATTGGGAGAGAGTTCAGTAAGTGAGCTGCAGCACACTCTCTGCATACCTTAGACAGCTGTGGATAGTTTAGTTTACCTGCATTCACCCACAACTGGAATACAAGAACGGAATAGACAGGAGCAACTTCCAAGGTCCAGTGACATGGAAGGGAGAACCAGAGCAGATAATGGGATTAGCCTCCAATCTCATATCCTTCACACTCCTAAGAAAGCTCTTGTCTAGTCTTGCTCTAGTCATAGAGATACTTAGGACCTTTTGAAAATCCAATTTCCAGAGAATAGGAGAAGACTAAGGGGTAGAGCAGGGAGCAGAGTGCTGAGCAGGGATAACAGCTGTGCACATAGTGTGTCAGGATGTAATGTACATAGTGCAGGGGTCCGGGATGGGTAACATACATAGTGCAGGGGTCTGGGATGGGTAACATACATAGTGCAGGGGTCCGGAATGGGTAACATACATAGTGCAGGGGTCCAGGGTGGGTAACATACATAGTGCAGGGGTCCGGAATGGGTAACATAAATAGTGTGGGGGTCCGGGATGGGTAACATACATAGTGCAGGGGTCTGGGATGGGTAACATACATAGTGCAGGGGTCTGGGATGGGTAACATACATAGTGCAGGGGTCAGAGGTGGGTGATCACATTTTATGTGGATTGATACATCTTAATGGGAATGTAGACATTCAATTTAAACAAGCTGCTAGCAAGATTTAGAAAGCTTCAGCGCTAATTGAAACTACAGATTAAAATCTGTGAAACCTGCTAGCAGCTGGTTTCAATTGACAAAAGCATGCTGAAACGTTTGCAAATGCTTTGTAGACTTTTACTGTACAAACTGCGATTGTGCATATGAAAGCCTGCATGTACAAAACAATTAAAACTCCGAAAGAGAATAAGTATACAGATTAATTGACTTATAACCAGTATTTATATAGCGCCAACAGTTTCAACAGCACTTTACATACTGTATATCCAGAGAAGACCCTGCCCTCAAGGACCTTACAATCTTAAGCCCGGAAACACGGACCGAATATCAGGTGGTATCAGCTGGTTAAATAGACACTGAACATTTGGCCTGTGTGAACGGTAGCCGGTCCAGCTTTTGTTGAAGGGGCATTACTGAAAAAGGTCTTCCGATCAGCGCTCACAGCCAATGGCTGCGAGCGCTGACTGGTGTGTTCTGGCTGTCAGAACACAATAGCTCGGTGGGAAGATTGCTGTACTAACATCAGATTGTTAGTACAGGATCTCCTCTCAAGCTCTTCAGCTTTTTTTTTTCCCATTCAGCCCGCTGGGTTGTATGAAAAAAAAAAAGACTGCTGGTGTGTACTAAGCTTCAGGTTCTCATTTCACATGCACACATACTAGGGCCAGTTTAGACAGGAGCCAATTCACCTACAAACATGTCTTTGGAGTATAGGAGTAAACCAGAGTACTCGGATGAAAATTGAGGACCCTAGTTGTTGCCCATGTAACTACCTATTTATAAGACCAGCCCACAGTTTATATAATAAATGTGTTAAATTGTACTTAGGGGCCATAAAATGTTTTGTTTTCTACTCGATAAGGAACCTGTAGTCGGAATTAAATATGTGCCATTTTCAGTTAGGAAGTTACCAGGGGAGGATGGTGGCCTGAGCAGTGGAGTGGAACACAAGCTGAGGAGAGTTGTTTGCTTGATAAAGATTCCATATATTCACTTGGTGTTTGTTCTTCTAGTGCAATTGCTCAGACTCTGTCATTAAACAGTAACAGTGAAATAAAGCTTGTGGCACAAAATAAGGAAAAATCAGCCTAGCTCCTATCTGACATTTTTACAAATGTATGTTTATTTCCACTATGACTTACTGCTCCATTGAGATATTTGATTCTATGCTTATCGTTTTTTATGTTTATCTATTATGCTCTACGCTTATTATTCCTTGTTTATCGAGTCTTTGACATAAATTACCTAGATACCTATTATAACACTACTTTGTGCAATAGGAATGAATACTAGCACTCCTGCAAATTTATAAAGTAATAATGTTTATTTCTGTTATCTACTCACAATGTAATTTTTCGACACACTTGCTTTAAATAAGTTTGTGATTGTGATGTATTTGTAAATCTCTAGAACAAACATCTCGACAAAACTGACAAGAAAATGTGAAAAAGAAACTACATGTTCTAAAAAAAAATATTTAGTGTTCTTTATCTTGTAGATTGTGTCTTTTTAAAGCAGTATTAAAACCAAAATCAAACATGTAACATATTGCAGCTTACAAATCATTAAATGTAGAGGCTGTATTCATTTTCTTAAACTTTCTATCTACCCTCTGTTTTCACCTGTTGATCTGGCCAGTAGCATACCTCCTGTATTAGAGTACCCCTAGTCTGGATGAGGGAGCAAAGGAGGCACCTCTGAACAACAGCACTGTCAGTTTAGGAAGGAGGGGGTGTTAAATGTATTAGCAGACTTGAATACAATAACAAATTGAAGCTAAACTCTGGCTCACACTTTATAGTCAGTTACACCATACTACTTTGCTCCTTTTGGGATAAAGGTTTTGCATTAATAAATAAAAGTGAATCAATTTAAGTACCCCTGCCACTATTAAATGGTCTGTCATCTCTCTAACTGAAGCATTCTGCAGGAGAGCTTGTGCTTTTGAAAAACTAAACTACACACTTGCTGACCGGACCACCAGATGAAAATAGAAGAAAGCAAGCCTAAAAAAGAAAATGAATGCAGCCATCACATCTAAGAATTGATAAGCTGTAATATAATAAATGTTTGCTTTTGTGTTTAACCACTTGCCGCCCGCCCACCGTCAAATGACGGCGGAGTGGTGCGGCTCTCGTTCTGGGTGGACGTCATAGGAAGTGCCGGTAATTGGCTCTCATCGCCTCAATCCGACAGAGTGTGTGGCGAGGAGAGCCGATCTCTCCTTGCAGGGGACACCAAGATCGGTAATAAGGGCACTAATCGTCAGTGCCTGATTACAATAAAGTGCCATCATTGCCCACCAGTGCCCATTAGTGATGCCAGACAGTGTTGGCTTACAGTGCCCATCAGTGCCTGCTCATCAGTGCTGCCCATCAGAGCCACCCATCAATGCCGCCTATCTGTGCCCATCAGTGCTGGTAGCTATGATTAAGCGTCCACCTGTGATGTGAAATGTGTTAGCCTTGTGTCCATCTCTTGATCCGCTGTATTCACTGTTTGCCATATGACTTCATGGATTTTATAATTCTTCAATAAAGAAGTATGCTCATTGAAAGTGCGGCCGTCCAGTGATTCATTTATCATATGTCTAGTGCCTTGCAGTGCCTGCACCCGAACATGGACTGATGTTGACCCACAGTCAGGTATTTTGGGCCAGCGGCTTGGAGCGGGTGTCTATTTTCTTATCTGTGTCCATCAGTGGCACCTATTAGTGCCACCCATCAATGCCGCCTATCAGTGCTTATCAGTGCCACATATCAGTGCCCATAAGTATGGCATATTAGTGCCTTCTCATCAATGCCACCTAATCAGTGTCCATCAGTGCCGCCTCATCAATGCACATCGGTGAAGGAGAAAAATTACTTATTTACAAAATTTACTGACAGAAACTAAGAAAAACTTTTTTTTTCAAAATATTAGGTTTTTTTTTTTTTTAGTAAAAAATTAAAAACCCAGCAGTAAATACCACCAAAAGAAAGCTCTATTTGTGTGAAGAAAATGATAAAAATTTCATGTGGTTACCGTGTAGCATGACCACACAATTGTCATTCAAAATGTGACATCGCTGAAAGCTCAAAAATGGCCTGGGCAGGAAGGGGGTAAAGTGGTTAATACTGTTTTAACCACTTGCCGACCGCCGATCGGCATCTGACGGCGACAAAGTGGTTCGTTATCGCAAAACGCCGTCATATGACGGCGGCCGCGATAACGAGCAATGCGCGCGCGCGCGCCCCCTGGGCGCGTGTACTGCAGCGGCATTGGCTTCAGGGAAGATCACTCCACAGCGCCAGGCCAATGATTTTTGGCCTGGCTCTGTAGATCGCCCTGCCAATGGCATTATTCCCCTGCCTCTGTAAATGTAAACAGAGGCAGGGGAAGTTCACTCCTCTTCCTCTCTGAAGTCCTTTTCGACATCAGAGAGGAAGAAGAAGCAGCTAAAAACGTGAGTGCACCAACACTACACTGACACCAGGTCACATAGGCACATTTAACCCCTTGATCGCCCCCTGATCGCCCCCCAGTTAACCCTTTCACTACCTGTCACCCTCCTGTCACACTATCACATAGTGCAGCGATCTGATTTTTAGCGATCGCTGTACATGTGACCTTGTGACGCTAAATCAGTGTTAGGTTAGTCTAGTACTAGGCCTAGTTAGGTGAAAAGCCCCCCCCTGCCCCCCCCAAAAAAGGTTTTAACCCCTTGATTGCCCCCTGTCACCTGTGATCACCGTAAAAGTGTCACGGGTGACG
>BLSH010015614.1:696952-737903 GCA_018402905.1 Glandirana rugosa
TGTGTCGTCGCCCTCGGTAACCAAGGGTGACGAAATATAGTGTCGGTCACTCGGTTACTCGTCTCCGTCCCCCGAACCCTCACTTGTACGTTTTCACGGGGGTATCGTTCACCGATAATCCCCGGGACTAGTTCCCCCTCCTCGGTCCTCGGGGTCGTCTCCTAGCCTCTTCTTCTCCTAAACCCGACGAGACACTTCTTGGTTAAGTGTCTCGTACCTTCATACTGTACTACTAAAAAAAAAAAAAACATTCAACTTCGAAATTATAGTGAAATTTATAGTGAAAATATTTCTACTTGTGTTGGAAAATACATATACCCGTGCATTGCATGACCGCGCAATTACCATTTGAAGCGGCGAAGTGCCAAATTGCAAAAAGGGCTCCGGTCCTAAAGCTGGAAATCCTTCCGGGGCTGAAGTGGTTAAGATGCCCATATACATAAAAGGTTGTGTTCATCTTTATAAAAGTGATATTTAAAGTGATATTAAAGCTTCAACTTACAAAAAAAAAAAAAATCATCATGTCATACTTCCATGCTCTGTGAATTGGTTCTTCACAGAGCAGCCCAAATCCTCTTCTTCTCCGATCCTCTGCTGGGGCTCCTGGCTCCTCCCCCTTGATCAGGGCCCCTAATAGCCACTTGCTATGGGGGCACTTTTGCATGTTCACTCCCAAGCCCCCTGCCTCTGCTCATTGGCTCACTGGCTGTGATATAAAGCAGTGGGAACCAATGGCTCCCGCTGCTGTGTCAGCCAATGAGGAGAGAGGCTCGGGAGAGCTGAAGCTCCCGTGCGCATCACTGGACCAAGAGGGGTCCCAGGTGAGTACTAGGGGGGCTGTGGGGGGAGAAACACACAGAATGTTTTTTACCTTCATGCATAGAATGCATAAAGGTAAAAAACCTTTATCCTTTACAACCACTTTAATTATTTCCTACCATACTCCATAGTGGAGGCCACCAGATAACATACTGAGCTTTAATTCCTGTTTCCGCTGCTGTGTCAGCCAATGAGGAAAGAGACCAGGGACGACTGAAGCTCTTCAAGAGGGGCATCACTGGATCAAGAGGGATTTCAGGTGAGTACTGGGGGGGGGGGGGCTGTGGGGGGAACAACACGCAGAAGGTTTTTTACCTTCGAGCATGGAGGGCATGAAGGTAAAAAACCTTGAACCTTTAGGCTTCATGCACACAGGATGTTAAAAAATGTCCTAAAACGTCAGTAGCTTATCAGTGATTTTTTTCAGCTTTTTTTAGCGTTTTTGCGCCTGCGTTAATGAGTGTTTTTTAGCACTGGCGTCAATGGGCATTTTTTTTTTCTATTATTATTATTCTTTTTTCAATGGGCACAGAACGTCCAAAAACGTTGGTGAGTGGCGTTAGTGAGCGTTTTTGGGCGTCAGAGTTTTTACAGCTGAAAAACGTCCAAATGAACCCTCAGGTCTTGGGGGTTTTTTTACACCTCAAAAATATCACTGCTAAAAACAGCTGATAACAGCCTATGTGTGCATGAACACATAGAATAACATGATGGAGAATTTAATGACTGTAGAAAAAAATGTCTGCAGCTAAAAACAGCAGCTGTAAAAACGTCCTGTGTACATGAGCCCTTAAGGCCACACAGTAAAAATCGCTGGATCAGGGCTGAAGGTCATTCGAACTATCGGGTAATTTCAACATACAAATTTACACTTCTGGATGTTTGAATCTTATGTCGCCTTATAGGGCTTAGATGCAGAAGCTCAGGGAACTAAATGGTCTTTTGGACATGGCACAAGACCTTATGGTTGTTGTGGATAGATGCAACAGTGATAGTGGTAGGTTTTTCAACCGGACTATTCAGGGTGATCTCCCAAAGATAGTACTTTATAGGGTATCTGATCGCTAAACTATCCTCTTGCTCACAAACTACTTGTCAACCTGCATGTTTTCCATGGCATTTTCTAGAATGCAATATCTGTCTGTTCTATCTTTCCTTCCTTCCTTCCATCATGATGCTGTATCATTATATTACTGCATCTGACAAAGCAAGAAGAAAAAATTCCCTTTAGCCAACTTACGTGTAAACATACATTTAAGAAGCCCTGCTAAGTAAAGCATAGAGCTTTAACCACAACATACACTTGCAGCAGTCTATTGTTTTTATATCATGCCTACAAAACCCCTTTAGGCATGTCTGCTCTTTTAGTTCACTAACAACTTTGATTTGATAATGTTTTCTTGACTAGGTTAAATATAGCTCTAGAAGATTAACAAAAAGCATACACCATATGTTCTTGATCAAGCTGATGGTGAGGGATGGAGGCCTGTCATGTCTCTGATATGACTTCAGATGCCAAACATCTGATTGAAACACAATTTGCATTGTAAATGAGTGAAATAAAACCCATGACTATCAATCAACTGTTTCGGTGCACAAGTCTAAGGAATTGTGAAATGGTACAATAATCGCTGTAGATGTCCCAAAAAGATGGCTACCACAGCATTTTAACTAGTAAAAGTCCATTCAAGGAGTCAACTAGCACCAACAAATAACCAGGGCAAGACAATCTAAAGAAATTAACATTTGCTGCACATCAGGTGCCATCTTCCCTGTGCCTTGTATGTCAAATTCTACTACCAAGATGTTGTGTAAGTATGTGCTTTATCTTCAAAGACAACTGTGAATTTCATTCTTTGGAAATTGATAGTTTAACTAGCCATATGCAAGAGAAGTGATTAGAATGTAGAAAAAATGTTTCATTTCTCCATTATGTCACTCACATTAAGTAGTTTATAGAAAGGCATAAGGTCTTAATGATTCAAATCATTCATAAATGACAGAATGTAAAGTGCTTTGATGTACAAAATGGCTGCTTCCTATTCTTTCCGGGAATAGCTTTATACATTTTTAGCATTTTTCAGCATATTTTTTGGGCTTTTGACGTCAAAATAACTGAAAATAAAATATGCACAAGCTTCTCCTTAACTTCTGACCTTTTCCCAACAATCAACCCTAAAAACTGAATTTAACTTTTCATAGGGCAAGTGTCAATTAGCTTTTGTTTCTATCAGATCTGCTTCTTTCCCCATACAAGTCTATAGACATTCCAAAGCAGGTAAATTGTAGGTCACAAGGTGGTCACCTACAGACCAAATGCACCGGTCATAGTGAATTCTGAATGATCTCAGAAGCATCTCAAATTGACATCAAAACAAGTTGTGTTGGCCATCAACACAAACCCTGATGAAACATTAAAAATACAGCGCTCAAAAATACAAAAAAATAAATCTTAAGCATGTATGAAATAATATAAAGTCAGTGTCCATATATCAATGTGATGATATATTAATCGGATCATCCATAAAACACAAAGTTCAATTCATCCGTAAAAAACATGGTTCAAAAAGTGTAGTTCAAAGTACAGGCAGTCCCCTAGTTACAAACATCCGACTTACGAATGACTCCTACTTACAAATGGAGGGAGACAACAGTGAGAGGAAATCTACCCCTAGGAAGGGAAATTCACTCCTGTAAGAGTTATTATGGGAAAAAGGTGTTCCCACTGAAGCTTTATCACCAAGGCTTGTTTCCACAACAACTCAAAGTCCAGCTGTCATAGGGACAGAATGTGAGGTGACATCTTCTAAACAGAAGCACAGACAGCAAAACAAACCTTACAGGGTTGTTACCCCTTCCCTACGCTATACAAAAAACTTAAAAATTATTATTTTGGCTGGAGTTACACTTAAAAAATGTACCTGTTCCGACTTACAAACAACTTCGACTTAAGAACAAACCTGCAGTCCCTATCTTGTTTGCAACCCGGGGACCGCCTGTATAGTGATACAAGCAAAACTTGATCCAATCCTTCACCGTAAAAACTCCACAATGATGTGCCTCCACCAATATTAAAAATACACTCACCAGATAATGATGCTGTCTGTAAATTAAAACAGCTAAATGTGCTTAGTATTATAACTCCTCCCAGGGATACACTACTCCATTCCTTCAGTATCGTGTATGGACTGTTAAGGTATGTCTCTCTCCAATCACATGTGCCATGGTAACATTCCCATCCTGATCAAATCACCAATAACAAAAAACAATATTCTTAGTGCAGTATTTACTGGTGACTCAAAAACGAATTACATGATTTAGCCCAGGTTCACACTGCTGCGCAGGGCCACTGATAAGGCATTACAACCGGCCCTGGTGTACCGGGCCCGGTCTTATCAAAGCAGCAGGGGGGCCTGGGCAGCTTTATATTTCATTCTGCCAAATAAAAAATAAAAAAAATGACTAGCCCTTGCTACTAGACTGCACCGCCACTCCTGTTTGCTTAGGGGGGTACATAAATGCATTTTCCCGGGCCCCATCAGGTCGAAAGAGGGGCCCAGGAGGTGGGAGCAATGCGGGGACTTTTTCCTCTGTTTCGGGCGCATTTACATTATCAGAGCCGCGCCGCATGTTCAGGAAGTTTTGGCCGGCTGCTCTACCGGTGGGATTGATTGAACAGTCTATTGCTCAGGTGACAAGGACTATGCAAGGCGACTGGCAGGGAGCAGGAGATGTAAAACTAATCCCGATTCCTGAAGGCGGCGGATAGCGGGGCACTGGCAGCACAGAGTGAGTGGAGCCTGGAATTCCATATTGCAATGTTGCTGCGGAATCCTCACAGTGCCTTTATGTTTAGCATTAGGATAATCAATCACACAGCACACTAGATGCTGAATGGCTCGGTCAGTGTGCCACATGTCTTTTGGGTACTGACCATGTTAATTTATGTACTGAGTGATACAGACTGTAACACAGTACAGTCATAACATAGTACCCAAAAGCCATGTAGCACACTGACAGAGCCATGCAGCATCTAGTGTGCTGTGCAATGATTATCATAATGCTAAACATTAGGCACTGTGAGATTATACTGTACACTTGCATTTGGGGAGCAGTAAAAATGTGCAGCTAAGCTGTATTTTTACTGCCACCCAAACACTCCCTTTAACAACTTTAGTCCTAGTGAAGTTTTAAAACGGCACTGGCCCCATACTGCAAACATGTTTTTATACACACTCCTGGCCCCAGCCCACTGTATATTTTCAGGAAGAACTGTCAGGTTTCACATGGAATTGATACGTGCATCCCTGAAACTGCCACTGCATTGAATGATTCCCCCTCCCCCAAAGACAAAGCTGCATTTTGTTTTGAGTCAGGGTCAGGAGAGGGGCCAGAGGCAGAGTCGAGGGGTGGAGGTTGAAAGGGGCCCCATCAGGTAGGCTGTACAGGGCCCCATGATTTCTAACAGTGGCCCTGCTGCTGCGGGTTAGAAAACATGCAAATTCATGATTTCAAACTGGCAATGCAGTCCGACTTTGGGGGCGATTTGACAGATATCCGAATGTCTGTGCATGAACTTGCACAGATGTCTATTCAAAAAGTTATAAAGTAGAGGACATGTCATAGAATCCAACCTCAAGTTAACATTGGCATCATCCCATAAATCAGTGGTTCTCAACTCCTGTCCTTGGGACCCACTAACAGGCCATGTTTGCAGGATAACTGAGATACATCACAGGTGATATCATTTGCTGCTCAGCGATTGCAGTATTCTAATCTGCATCTCCCTAAGGTAATACTTAAAATCTGGCCAGTTGGTGGGTCCTGAGGACAGGAGTTGAGAACCACTGCCATAAATGAATGTGGTATTTTTTTTTTTTTGAAAGAGAGTAGTGGGACTTTGGAAATGCCAAATGTTCTCATTTGGCATACCCAAAAAGTCCCACTACTCTCTTTCAATAATACCAGATGTCTATTCAAATTGCCCCCGAAGTCGACATAAGTAGTACAGGAACTACTTTTGGGAATTGGTGCAGTGCGGTACCGATTCGGACGGTGCCATTGCAGGCAATAGCCGCCGATTTGGCATGTTAAATTGCATGCCAAATCACCCCAATGTGAACATGGACTAAAAAGGATAAAAAATGGAAAAAAAAAACATAAGCCGCTAGTATAACTTACATCCGTTGCACCCTGGTTGGCTTTGTCAAAGGATCAGTGAGCAATGTGTGAGATGGGTAGTGACACTATCACACTGGGCGGGATTGAGAATCCTTCTTTGAAAATAGGATTTTTTGACTTGCCGTAAAATCCTTTTCTCTGAGTTCATTGACAGACGCAGCCTCTTATTCTTAACATGTGTGGTTTATGCACCTTTTACTAGGAGTGGACTAGGCAGAACAAAGTTAAGCTCAAAGCAGACACAGCCCCTACCAGGGGGCTGTCCTCACTTGGCATAACCCCTCCAGCCCTGCTCAGCAAGCCAGTTCGTAACAAGCAGTACAAACTCAACAAATAGGGGTGGGTGCTGCATCTGTCAATGAACTCAGAGAAAAGGATTTTATGGCAAGTCAAAAAATCCTATTTTCCCAATCGTTCACTGACAGATGCATCCTCCTATTCTTGACATGTGGGGACGTCCCAAAGCAGTGTCACAACGAGGGGTGGGCAACAACAACAGTAGCCAAGCGAAGAGTTCTCCGGGAGGTGCCAGACCCACTTCATCCTACCGCCAGCAAAACTTTGCGGCCAAAAGCAGCATCCGCGGACGCTGCAACAACTCTGTAAAATTTTGACAAAGTGTGCACCGAGGCCCAAGAGGCCGCCTTGCACACTTAAGAAACCGACGCCTGATGTCGGAAAGCCCAGGAACACTATCGCCCTGGTAGAATGAGCCGTGACTGGAAGGGGGGATCCTGGCCCCGAACAGCATACGCATGGGTCGCCGTCTGCCGTATCCAACAGGAAATAGTGGCCGACGAGGCCGCCATCCCCTTGCGCGGACTATCCACCGCGACAAAACAGCGCATCCGGCCTCCAAAAAGAGGCCGTGGCCGCCAGATACACCTGCAGAGCCCTAACCACATCAAAGGAGTGCAAGCAACCTCCTTAGGATGAGAAGGGGCGTGGACACAGCAAGGAAGGACAAAGTCCTCATTGATGTGAAAAGAAGAGACCGCCTTCGGTAAGGAAGGAAGGAGAAGGGGCGCAAAAACCGCCTTATCCCTATATAGGCCCAAGTACAGGGACCTACAGGACAGAGCCAACAGCACAGAAACCCGCCTAGTGGATGTAATAGCCACCAAGAAAGCCACTTTCTGCGAAGGCAGCTGCAGGGGATTTTTTTTTCCTGATATTTTCGAAAGGCGGCTGCTGAAGCACTGAGAGGACCAGATTAAGGTCCCAATGCCCCAAAGGAGACCGTACCTGGGGAGCGACATGGCGAACCCCCTGGACACAAAGGTATGAAGCAATGAATGTGCTGCCAAAAGACGCTGAAAAAGGAACGCTAGGGCAGAAATCTGTCCCTTAAGCGTGCTCAAGGCCAACTAGTGCTCTAGGCCTTGCTAAAGGAAGGCCAGCACCCGAGCCACGGAGAAAGAACGGGAGCTCCATCCCCCGCCTCACACCAGGCAATGGAAGCCTTCCAGGTGCGGTGAGAAATCTTACGCGACGTAACATACGTACCTTGAGCATAGCGGGGATCACTGAACCAGAGAGTCCCCTATCCTTTAACACCTGGGATTCAATAGCCAGGCCGTAAAAGCCAGCGAGGATAAAGCCAGGTGCAAGATGGGGCCCTGGGAAGCAGATCCTCGCGAAGCGGGAGACGCCAGGGAAATTCACCACCATCGCACCATGTCGGCGCACCCGGGCCTCCGGGGCCAATCCGGCGCCACGAGAATGGCCGGTATTTCCTCCCCTTCTATCCAGCGCATAGGCGTGGAAGAAGCATGAGAAGGAACTAAGCATAGGTGAACCGAGGCAGGTCCACCGAGCCGCAAGGGCACCCGTCGCGTCAGCCAACGGGCCCCCGCCCAGCTCACAAAGGTCTGTACCTTCCGAGTCCGCCAGGGTGCCAGCGGAACCACGAGTGGCGTACCCTACTGCAGACATATCTGCCGGAACACAGTCGGATTCAGGGACCATCCCCCCCCTGAATCAACCTCACACAACCACGGCTGCACTAGCCAACTCTCGACACCTGAAATGTAAACGACAGAGATCACCCAGCACGTGAAGTTCTGCCCACCGCAGAATGAAAGCCACCGTCGATGCAGCAGCTAAACATCTTGTCCCACCCTGCTGCTCCACATATGCCATGGCCGTGGCAATAACCGACTGAGCTCAGACAGGACAAACACTACAGCCTCCCCGACCAGCGGGAGGCAAAGACAGATGGCCCGACGATCGGGAAATGCATCTGGACACGAAACTCCTCCTGGGACCAGCGACCCCAGGTCACCAACACCAGGACTTCAGCCAGGCAGACTGGCGCCTGTAGCGACCACCGTCCAAAAACAGGGAAGGAAACAACTTCCCCAAATGCAGGGCCGGGGCCCTCAACCACCATAGTAGTGAGGATCCGGCCTGGCGGTCCCACCTGAGCAACCAAACCAGGGATGAGGGGGACTTGTCCCACTGCAGAAAAACACCTCTCGCTGCTGAGCAGCAGTGTGGCACTGCGCAAACGGGACCGCCGTCAGGGAGGAAAGCCAGAGTCCTAGGAGCCACCTGCAAGGAGGCAGGGGGAACCACTTTAGGGACAGCGGGGACCAACCCGCCCACCAAGGGGTCTGTGCTTGGTCATAGGGAGGAAAAGACCTCCATACATACAGACTGAGTCTCAGATCATACCCAGAGCCTCCAAAGGTACGACTGAACCGACACCGATTTCAGGAAAAGTAGCGCCCAGCCGGACTCCCACGGCGTGAGCCTGGCGATTGCCACCTCGGCCCTCAGGGCTGGAGCCGACTCCGCCCACTAGGGCAGGTCAGCCAGATTCACCTGATGGCCCTCAGCCTCACTGAGCCAGAACTGGGGCCGCCATCCGGCGTGGACCCGAGGCACAGAAACCAGGTAAAACGGGTAGAGACATAACCGTGTAGTGAAGCATCAATGCCGGCAAGGCGCAGGAAATGCCGGCATAGGGCACACAGGGTGATACGCGGATGCACCAGGATAAACCAGGAAGAGACCCTGAAGCGCCACCATCGTGGTGGCCAGACATACACATACCAGACAATGGAGGGGCACGGAGCCAAGCCGTCCGGGCCCCGTTCACCTACTACCACAAGCAGGACGTAGGAAATCATGGTATGCCCCGAGGAAGGGACAAGGATATCCACCCCTTGACAAAGCCGGTTCTTAGCCAGGCCTGCGGTACGCCCGGGGGGGACGGGAACGAAATACCATTTTGTACCCAGACAAAATCACCCAGCAGACCAAAATTCAGAAGGTCATCGACCGCAGGCATCTCCCTACCCAAACCGTGGGTAGGGGCAACCCTTCACACTGAGAAGGACTTGTCTTCTGGCCTGTCACACCTATGCTGCCAGGGACACTTCCACCCACCTGCGGGATCTCTGACGGACAGGGAGCCCCGGCCCAATGGCAAAAGGAACGGAGGAAAGGAGGCCTCTACTGGGCCGCCAAGGAGTGACCCGTGCCACAGGACACCCTACCTCCTGGCTCCAACATAGCTCCAAGAGCCACCTAGTGGAGAAGGAAAAACTGACAGGACATGCCTGACCAACAGGACCCTTGCAAAGCAGACATCTAAGCCCTGAAAGAGCCGGCCAGCACGCCCCCACCATGCAGGAGGAAGCGCATAAGCAGCTCTGCGGAGCGAAAGCTTAGCCCGTTCCGAGAGCATGTAGAACACCCAAGTGGAACCAACACCGGGCGAAAGCTGGCCCTGCCAGAATCACCCAGACCAGGCAGCAGACTCGGTGCTCCTGTCTGCCGGTTCTAAGGACGGCGTGCCACTAAGGACGGCGATCAGCATCTGCATGGTATTCAACATACAGTGCAATCTTGCAACGGGTGGCACCTGGGAATCAAACCCACGGAGTCAACTGAGGAAGGTAGAAGATCCAACCGCTACCTGCCCAGCCAAGCCCCCGAACTTGTGGTCACCACGATCAGGCGGAACATAGTGGGTAGCACCACGGACCGCCATACAGAAATAAAGGGGGGTTGAGACCACTCCCAGTCCCCGCAGCTGCACTCCAAGTAGGACACCTGGGGAACCCACAGCCACACAGCCGGGCTAAGCTGCCCAACAGAGATGGCCCCCCCGCAAGGGGCCACCCCAAACCGGGACTTGCGGTCTCCGACAATGGGAGAAGGGGACCACCGTGGCGCGGGCCAGGCTACCACTTACAAGAGGTAACCTGACCGAGAGCCCAGGACAGCTGCCACCAGTCATCCGCTGACGATCAAGGTGTTGTCTGGTGCCGTCTCGTGCGCCACCGCGGCACACCCCCCATACTATCCGGGGAACACCGGGACACCATCTCAAGGGGGGGCCCGATCTAGGAGGGCCCCCGTCAGGGTCCGACTCATCCCAGAGGCAGGAGGGGGGTATGGCCCACCGTACGCCCAATACCCTGCCCGGGAAACCCAGGACCCCAAGACCGCCCCGCAGTCCCTAAGCGCCACGGAGGGGTGAAGTGGGATGGCACCCGCATCAGCTGCCAATGCAACCCACCCTGGTAACCTGGCCCACAAACTGGGACCTGTAGTACCAGGAGCCCAGGCACCCCCCACCAAGACTGTGCAGGACTTCCGCAGGAAGGTGACCCCGGGGGGACTTACCACCTGCCCACTCCACCGCTGCATATATGCATTTTTCCCTGCGCGCCAAGGCAGGCCTGCGCAGACCAAACCTTCCCCACAGGACATGCAGGGACAGGGGTGAGGCCATTAACATCTACAGTGCGGGGGATAAACAAGCGCCAGAAGGCCAGGGAACCGCCCCCCGCACACATACAGGCTGAATGCATGGGCCACCACAAGATGGCCGCCATTCACACTAGAGGTCAAAACACGCGGACGGCCACAACAAAATGGTGGCCACAATTAGCAATAGAGGCCGGACATGCAGTCGGCTACGGGAAAATGGCGGCCGGACCACCGCAAAATGGTGCCGGCTGCGGCTACCGACCATGCAGCCGGCCGGCGAAGGTAAGGGGCGCCACTAAGGGCCCCCACGTCCCAGGGGACCCCTGGAGGGGGTGGGAGGAAGAGAGCAGCGACCATGCAGCGTGGGGGGTGAAGAAAGGGGGGAACCAGCCCACCGGCCTAATACCCCGGGGGGGAGAGGATGAACAACTGAGCTCTTGTGTAAAAAGCACATGGGACCCTATTTTTTTTCCAGGGGTCCACAGTACCAGGTGAGAGGACGTCCACAAGGGGTGGTGAAGGGCACTGCAGTGTGGTTTTATATATCTACGCCCTATGCACACAGCCTTTTTGCACACCATTCAGCGCTGACTTATATATTATAAATATTGATTTGAGGACTAACCCTGTTGACACAGGCCCCTAACATCCCCAAAATTGTAACAATCACCTTGACCTCTTAAACTAATCCCTTACATTAAACATCCCCCAAAACTGTGAACTTACAGTTAAAATATTTAAAAAAAATCTGCTTGCCATGAACCTAACACTACCTGCACAAGGATCTCTGCGTTAACGCCAACTATTTTGGCAAAATCAATCTTGGGTGAGGTTCAAACAGCAATATGTAACCCCAGCCCTCCCCTTAATGACTACATCTAAAAAAGCAGAATCAAAGTAGCATGCACTTACTAAACTATTTAAGTTGCACTACCAAACAAGATCTTTTAACTTCACACCAACCTCTCGCCAAAGCAGCATAGTAAAATATTTTTTTTAAAAGGCCTGCAGAGAAAAAAGGTTAACACATATATTTACCTTAACCCATCTTCCGTACTAGAGGGGATGACTGTAGATGTCAGTATTTACAGTTCCTCTTAAACATTTGGAAGGCTGCCTGTGTAATATGGATGCTGAACTCTACAACTACTCTACCTCCCAACATGATTGGGGAACAAGGTGGCTTCTGTACAGCTGCCTGCACCTTTTTCCCACAACTCTTAAGCCTGCAATGCCCTTTGACTGCTTGGATTCATAGGTTTGTTAATTATATGCTTCCTGCTAAACAAGAAGACAGTAATTCATCTTAAAACATGTGGGATCAGGCGCCAAAATATATAAAACAGATATCTGCATCTCAATAATAGGGTAGGCACTGTCATATGCATAAATTGTAAGACAAAAAAAATAGAAATAAAAGAGTAAAATGGGACCGCTGCAGAAAAAGTCGTTCAATGTAAATCTGATAACCGCTGGGGAGTAAAGTACAGGTTGGAGGTAAGAAATTTCTGCGGAGGGGGTGTATGAAACTTGACTTTGTAGCCCAAGGCCACCAATTTGCAAACTCATTTGTAAGATATGTAGATTAGCCAATAGTCCATCAATGCTAGAAGTTGTCACCTTACCTTGAGCTGAACAGATATGGGTACAACATTAGACACAGGAGGAAGGCATCTCTGCTGGCTGGTTTGGTGGGCTTGGACTGTCATTGAAGCTTAACCCACATTGAGGAGGAAGACTTAGAGAACTTAGTCTCCTTGTTCAAATTTCCTCACAAAGTGCTTATGGGCTGAAAATGGGGGGTGCAATTTATGACGGGAATCCTTGGCCTTCCTGAGCTTAGGCAAGGAGGTACTCTTGGCTCCGGTGATGTTTAATCACTTCAGCCACACAGCAACCTGCAGATTACCAATGACAAAGCTGACAGCCCAGAGACCGAAGGTGCTGAATAAAGCACCACATTCCAAACGTTGTTCTGTACCAGCTGCTCCACCAAATGTACATAAACACCTGGACCTGGAGAATGCACCGGAGGTAGTGGTGCTCACTTTCTAGTTAACTAATTTTAAAGGGTTAACGCACCGAAAACCTCCAATGGGGAATTCAGTGACTTCCACTCTTCATAGATAAAACCATAATAAAATAAGTGGTAGGGAAAAATAACAGCTGAATGCTTCAGAAAACTTGAATGTATCACTGACTGATTTAGCACCAACCTCAAATCCTACTCCTGGAGTAAGGTTGAGGTGTATACATGGTGCTCAATATCCCTGAGAAGGCTAACCAATTGCTGCCAAACCTGCGCCTATGAGCAGTACAAGAGTTTTTTCTTTTTTCTCTTTCATATGTGGATGTGCATATGTGGTGGTGATGAGTATTATGCAGAAGAATCTTCGTTCTAGAAGACCTAAAATCAACTTGATCTGGATGACTAAGCAGTATTTCATCCCTGTGGGGACAGAAGTGTGTTAGACTTTATTTCCTTGAAGAGGTCTGTAACGAAGGCCAGAGATATTATTTTTTTTGTTGTTTCCTTTGTTGAAATCAACAGTGTGCAATGCAGCCAGATAGTATGCTTAATGAGCCTAGGAGTCCATGTGCTCCACAGGGGGTGGGAGGGGACGTTTATCTTCTAAGGAGGAAATATCAGCCTGGAGTCCTGTGACTGGGAGGGCTAGACATCCCATCTCCAGGGGTCTTGTGGGCCAGGCTTAGCTAGACACAAAGCACAATTTAATTCCCCTACGCTAGGCAAAACAGTTAGTCTTGTGCCGAGCTTTCGCCATTGATGGACCCAGGGGAACTTTGGTCTGCCTGTACCCCTAGGAGGCTAGAAAATACATGGGGCTTGCTGTACTGCATTGTGACCTGTTACCCTCTGTGCCCGGATTATGCTCTGTGATCCTGGACTAATCCCTTGATGTACCAAATTGCTGCCTGTGCCCCTGGACTTATCCCTTGATGTACCAAATTGCTGCCTGTGCCCCTGGACGTATCCCTTGATGTGCTCTATTGCCAACCCTGCCGGGTGCCACCCTGTGAGCAGATCTCCCCTGGGTTTTCTCCCTCCCCGTGCTGCTGCCTGTGTGGTCCTAGGCTGTGGCCAGAGACCCCGCTGAGCCCTCTGCTGGGTGCTTCTCATCCGACAAGGATCAACCCTCTGTGTGCCATCATTGGTGTGCTGCCCCAGACAATGACCAACCCTCTGTGTGCTACTCCCCGGACAAGGATCAACCTTCTGCTTGCCACTCTGCCGTGTACCATCCTGTGAGTAGACCGACTCGTTGCTACCAGGACTTTGCCTCCCTCTGTGTGCCCAGAACAGACTCTTTGCTACTAGAACTCTGCCATTCCCCTCTGTGTGCCCAGAATGGACTAGTTGCTACCAGAACTTTGTAACTCTGTAATTTCTGTCACCTGGCTGCAGGCCACCCTCGCTATCCTTCAATAAAACCTGTGAGAGCACTCCTACTCTGTGCGTGTGTCTGTTCCACCCACACCTCCGTCACAAGGTCATTTTAGGAAGGTGAGCAGGTTGGAGTGACACTGGTGATCGGACTGCACTTCACATTGTGTAATTTAAAGCAGTATGCACATCTTATGGACTCACCTGGATTGGGACTATTTTGTTGTGTACATATATTTTTGGATTGCTCACAATATTTTGGGTATTTAACATTTCCTATGCAAACTTTGAGATGTGTTTTATACATTAACACACTTGTTGGATTTATTTTGATTTAGCCTTAGTTTTCACAAAGTGTTATTTTGCTAGTAATATTTACAGTGTTTTCCTTTTTTTGTGAATAAAGTTTAGTGAGGGTAGCACTGCACTGCATATTTTGTCAGCAGGTAGGAGAAGAGGGGAGAAAATTGAGGCACACCCTCCGTTTACCTTACTAATGCCAAGGCCAATATCGAGGGTCCAGTGGAGAAGGAACTAGAAACCACCCACCGTGATGCTACTGACCTGAGTGGGGCACTGTGACAGGACAGCATGAGAACGACTAATCATATGTATCCGCAGGTGTAAAATTCCACAGTCTGTCATTGCTAAGTCTGTTGTAGCTGAACCCACTGAGGAACTGAGGAGACTAACATTATCTAGCATATCCAATCTCTCATCCAGCCAGCAACATTATTTAAGAAAAAATAAAGAAACTAGAATTTCCAGGGGGACATTTTTAAGTCCCAACTCCTAGATTACTTTTTTTTTTTACCTCCTATCCCTGCAGGTGGCACTATAGTAGGTTATAATCTAAAGCATAGCTGTGTCCTCCAATGAACGCAAGATAAAGCTTGAATCACAGAGGGAATGTATTTGGTAATCACAAAATAGCTATACCAACAAAAAATAATTTACAAGTTGTGAACATAATCATGAAAACAAACAAAGGAGGGTCCAACTGTGTATTAGTTAAGATCACTGTTTACATCAGCCAGCAGAGGTATCTGTAGGCTGGAATACATTGGAAACCCTAGGGAAGCAGAGCTACCCAAACAAATATCAACAAAACAAAAGAACATCAACTTAAAAAAAGGAAAGATGTGTGTGCATTTGATTATCTTTCTGTGTATTGTTCTGCTTACAAATATGTATCTTTTTTTCCAGCTAAGTATTTAAAGAAAAGTGACAGCGTCAGTGAGGTCATGGTTGTTATTGTACTGTGAGATATAAAAGTTTTGATGCAACTTTCACATTCTTGCTTTTCAGTATTTCATGAATTTATTTTATAAATTGATTTATAAATTGTCACTGTATGGGCCATTTGTACATTTACTTAAATGAAAGCTCAGGTTGTTTTCAAGTAGTTAATAAATAACTCAAATTTATTTTACATTAAGGGAATCACATTTTATGTAAAACTAAAACACCAAAAATTTTCATATTTGCCCTTAAAGCAAAACCTGTGTTTTGTCCATGCAGGGCACAGCAATGTCTTTGTGTTAATGCCCATGTTATACACAAGCTAACCATTCCTCCTTCCCCCAACCCCTGCATTTATCTGACGCCTGTGTGTACAGCTGTCTTTCCAACAGGAGCAGGTTTAACTACCATCTTTTAAAGAAGGGGCATGCTGGGAAACCAGCATCTGATCAGCCACTGGTCGTGAGCACTGATCAGTGTGTTCTGACGGGGGAGGTCAGAATATGAAGGCACAAACATTGCATGTGTTTTTTTAAAGGGTAATTTTATTGTACATAGACACCACACACATTTAACAGAAAAAAAATGTACAACATAATACACAAGCCCACATGGCCCTATCATTTGCAGATAGTTTGTACAGCTCCCAAATCCATTATATACAGTATAATGAAGGATTACTAAGTATTACGCTCATCATTCATGAAGAAATGGCATAAAAGTAATGGTGTTTTTCATATATCTTCAGTAGGTTTGTTGAAAAATATCCAAAGAACCCCTACCCAATGGGGGCAGGATTATATACCCGGTTTGCCCGTCTTATATATAAGGCACAAATAGGAAGTGCTCCCTTAGGAGTCATCAGGAATGGAGCTATTTGATTCTATCCAGGGGTCCCATATTTTGTGAAACTTACGAGGACATCCCCTCGCCTCATATATCAGCTTATACAGCGGGATCACATTATGGATTAAAGTGAGCCACGCATTTACAGTAGGTGAGGACACTGATTTCCATTTCACGGTAATTGTTTTTTTGGCATAGAAAAGAGCTATGCGTAGAAAGGTTTGAGAGTATTTTGACATATTTTCTTCATCCTCTATGTAGCCAAACAGGCATCTCAGAGGATTACATATATTGGGCAATTGTGTGATTGAGCTGAGAAAAGCTGTGACCTCCGACCAGAACTGTCTGATCTGAGGGCATTCCCACATCAAGTGGAAAAAGGTGCCGTCAGCCATGTTGCATCTGGAGCAGAGTGCAGAAGGGATCCTATTTAATCGGTTAAGTAGACATGGTGTGTAGTATGACCTATATAGTAGTTTAGTTTGGATGACCTTATCCCTGGAAGAGATGATGGCAGAAATCTGGAGAGGTAGGATTTCTTTCCAAATATCCCCTATCATCTCCGGGATATCTGAGCGCCATTTAAGTCCAGTTTGGTGGCTTCTAGCCGTTGTAGAGTGAAGAAGTGTTTTATAGTGTGTGGAGACCAGTTTAGTGTGGGATGGATCAGTTACGAGTAGTTCAAGCCGGGAGGGTTGTAAATTTATATTGCGGAGACCAAACTGTGTTGCAGCTATGTGTCGAATTTGGAGATAGCGAAAATATGCCATCTGGGGGAGACCATAGTCTCTAGAAAATTCAGAGAAGGATCGGAATGTGTTCTCTAGAAATAAATGGGAAATTAGGCGCACCCCATGTTTAAACCAGTATTTGCTATCCTTTCTGAGGTAAAATTCCCTCAACTGGGGGTCACCCCAGAGAGGGGTATTAGGTGAATATTGGGGTGAGTCGCCCGATGGTAACAATTATGAAATCTGGCATATTCGTAGAGTCATAGAAAGAATGTTTGTTCCCTCCCTATCTCTGGTGAATAACCTATAAATCAAATTATGTAATGATTCGTAAGATGATAGAATGGTGGCTTCCAACGCTGTAGCTGCATTATTTGCTTCTGGGTAGAAAGTGCCAACTGAGAGGTTACATAATATGTTTTTAGGTTGGGGAGTGCCAGGCCCCCTTCCTGTATGGGTAATTGTAACGTGTCTTTCGTTATACGAACCGCCATTCCTCCCCATAAAAATGTAGTGACAATGGATTCTATTTCTTGGAATTTAGGTTTGGGGATGTATATTGGAGAGTTACCTAACATTGCATGTGTTAGTACTATGGTCTGCCAGTTTTTTTTCCATTCAGCCCGATGGGTTGATTACAAATGAAAAACTTTAGGTGTGTACCAGGCTTAATTCTGTCTGTATATCATCTTGTCAACTGTACTAGGTTTGAACACTGTCTGTCTTAACAAAAGGTAAAAGGTTTAGAAACTGGGCTTTTCCATTGTATAGTAATGGGAACTGGAATAAGCCAGTACCAAGTCTTTCAACCGGGACAGATCAACATGAAAGAAACGTGCAGTCAGCCATGACACCTTCCCCTCAGAAACATCCAAAAGGCAATAAATTGATCTTTAACCCCTTAACGCTGGTCCATCAAGGGGTTTCCGATGACAGGAGGAAGGGGGGTGGGGGGTTATGATCATGTGACTACAGCGATTGACTGTCACAGCAGTCACATGATCGGAGAGGTCTCGGTTAGGCCAGGGTCTCTACGGCCGATTTGCCGGGGCAATGGCTGGTGTTAGTGTTTCAATCATCATGGCACCATGGTTGATATGGTGTCAGGATGATTGAAGCCCATTATCTCTATTATTACATTGTAATATAAAATGAAATAGTTCAACTCACCATAATGCACAATCAGTGGAAGCCCTGAGTGCGTCACTTGTCAGGTCCCCTGCCACCAGATGCAGCGTGTCACTTGCCAGGTCGCCTGCCACCAGATGCAGCGTGTCACTTGCCAGGTCACCTGCCACCAGATGCAGCGTGTCACTTGCCAGGTCACCTGCCACCAGATGCAGCGTGTCACTTGCCAGGTCGCCTGCCACCAGATGCAGCATGTCACTTGCCAGGTCGCCTGCCACCAGAAGCAGCGTATCACTTGCCAGGTCGCTTGCAACCAGATGCACCTGGTAACTTGCCAGGTCGCCTGCCACCAGCTACGTCACTTGCCATCAGATGCAGTGAGTCACTTTCCACCAGATGCAGCGAGTCACATGCCACAAGATGCAGTGATTCACATGCCACCAGATGCAGCGAGTCACATGCCACCAGAAGCAGCGAGTCACATGCCACCAGAAGCAGCGAGTCACATGCCACCAGTGTGTCACCAGCGCTATGGCACCCGACCAGAGCATGCACACCAGCACATGCACAATTGAATACATGTGCCTATTGGCACAACTATGCTCTGGTCAGTCTTGAGTGTGTTACTCCCTTACAATATAATTTCTATGTGCACACAGCAAATAATCAAAAATGGGCATTTAGGGGGGAAAAACACTCAGCAGTGGTCATTAAAGTCTCCTATAATTCTGAAAAAATCATTTTGCTCAAGATCCCAAAGTATTTCAAATTTTGAAAAGAAATAGCCAGTCAAAATGCTAGTGATTTGGAAAACGAAGAACCACTGGGACTGCATTGAGATTGGAGATAAATGCCTAAAGCAGTGGTTCTCAACTCCTGTCCTCAGGACCAACCAACAGGCCAGATTTTAAGTATTACCTTGGGGAGATGCAGACTAGAACACTGCAATCACTGAGCAGCAAATTATATCACCTGTCATGTATGTCAGTTATCCTGCAAACCTGGCTTGTTGGGGGGTCCCGAGGACTGGAGTTGAGAACCACTGGCCTAAAGTCTTACCTGCTTATATACCAATCCCTCCCTCTTCCAGCTCCATTTTGGAGGATTAATTCAGTTCTTTCATGAGCTCACAAAGCATAATATATATTAGTAAAAGTGATAAAGGTGTCCATTTATTAAACTGTGAACAGCGGTGATCCCGTGGATCGTCGCTGATCATAGTTCATTTTCGGTTTATTAAATAGTGATGATCGGGGGAGAACATGTTCTCCACTGATCATCTCCGCACACGGAGAAGCTGTAACTGACTGAAACAGAAACAGCCAGTTTATGAAGCTGCGATCTGAGCACTTCAATGGCGATCTGTGTTAGAATTCACACTCCCAGATTCACCAGCTCTGAGGTGGTTAATCGGGGAGTGAAGAGAGAATCCCGGGGGAAGGAGGAAAATTACAAATTATTTGATTAATTAGGGTGGGCGGTCTCCTCTGAGAATGTCCGTGTACTGAGCAGTGATAATTTATCACTGCTTAATAAACCGACATCTCAGTGTTTCCGTGTATTTCTGGTGCTGTAATCTTGCCATGTCTCATAAGATTCCAGTATCAGGGGGTGTCCTCCGCTGTTTGAGATGAAGAGGTGAAGCGATCTACGCGGCTTCATAAACTGGCACACAGAGGAGAACAATCTCCTCTGTGAATGTCGGAGAACTGAGCAGTGGATTTTTTCCACTGCTTCATAAATGGACACCAAAGAGTCTACAATGCACACCAACGCTAAAGCATTATAGTTCTACCTTTCCAAAAATATTAATGCATTAGGAGAGGACAGAACTAATGTTGAAACATTTATCTCTTGCAATAATATGTATATTTGAATATGTGCATTTAAAAACAAGGCATATCCATGGTCAAAGACGATTTATTATGTATTGGTAATGTGTACTCATACTACAGGTATACCAGGAAGCCTAATTTTCAGTAATAAAGATACAATGGAGCAAAGAAATCACATTTCCCCATCTGCCCCAAAGAAAATGCTGCAGCTGACTGAACATCTTGAAGATTTAACCACTTGCTTACAGGCCACATATACCTGCTGCCTGACCAGGCCAATTTTCAGCTTTCAGCATTGTCACACTTTAAATGACAATTGCATGGTCATGCTACACTGCACCCAAATTATTATTTTTTTCTCTTTTTTTTTCTCACACAAATGGAGCTTTATTTTGGTGGCATTTAATCACCACTGGGGTTTTTATTTTTTGCTAAACAAAATAAAGACCATTAAAAAAAAAAAAAATAATAAAAACACAGTTTTCATAGTTATAAAATTTTGCAAACAGTTAATTTCCCTCCTTTACTGATGTGTGCTGATGAGGCTGCACTGATAGGTGGCACTAATAAGCAGCACTGATGGGCACTGGTGGCCACTGGTTAGCAGCACTTTTGTTTACTGTGTGGGACCCATGTCCCTCTTACAAAAGCCAGCAATCGGCTTTATTTTCTTAGTGTATCGGCAGGGAAATATTGTGCTAAGTATGAAGTCCAAAACAGCAGCTAACACCACAATCAAACAAATTGTGTAAGTGAAAAGTGGGGGTTAAAGTGCAGCACTTGTTAAAGACATAGGTACAAATTTATTCCATTTATTCTTGGAGAGGTCCCTACGGTTGCTCTATCCTAGGCTCGTTGTAGTTGGCAATCTAATAAGCCTTCAATCTTTCCAGTGGTGGTGTCCCACATTCAGTTTGGCGACTCATGGCGGCTACATCTCTGCACTTAAGGATTTCCCCTATCACCTTTAGAACTTTCACTAATTTTTATGTTTAATGGCAATATATTTGTTTTATATAATTCATTTTTGCACATATATCTATACACTTTATCTTAATGATTATCTTATTGATCTCTGCACATATTTTAGGTTGTCTACATATAAGGTTTTTTGTGTGCACTTCAGATCAGAAGGAGATTGAACCTTGTGGTGAACTCCTTCTCTCTAGACTTAAATATATAATTCTTAAGTCTCTAGTATATTTACCACATAATATTTGTTTGTGGTACACTAATATAGTCTCTAACAAGCACTGCACTTTAACCCCCGGCTTTATTTTATTCTCCTCACGCTATTAGTGTGAGGGGGAAAAAAAGCCAATTACCAGCTTGTTTACATTATGTGATAGCTGTCATTGGCTATAAGGTGATCACGTAGTAAAGGACCAGGATTGGCCCTTTACTCCGATCTGTGATCAGCTGAGTCAGGAGAACTCGGTGATCACAGAGCACATCTCCCATGCCCCGCAAGCACGGGAGGACGTACATGGACGCCTTCCCGGCAATTTAAGCCTGCGTTGTAGCGGTCTTTAAGCTATAGTGCGGGTGTGAAGTGGTTAAATGACATTATCACTTTAAAGTATCATATTGACCATTTCCATTTAACACCATGCAGGAAAAAAAAAGAGGAACTGTGAGATAAAACGATAACTTACTGGATGAGTTATTTTAACGGCTCGGTTTTTATTTGTGTAAAGGATTGTGGCTTTCTATAAAGCCAGCCGAAACCATCAAAGGCCGGAGAAGAATGAGAAAATTGTGATGCATTATCAGCCGGATGCAGCAGCTTAGAAACAGTAAATTGACATTTTGCAGGATTATTGTCTACCGTCTTGATTAAGTTACTTGCCTGCCTTTATTTGTTGGCACTAATGATCATTTCAGGAGTTATTTGTGAAAAAACAATTAGTAAGAGTACAAATCATTGACATAAGCATTGCAGTACCGGCATTTTCTAGTGATGCGTCTAAAGTTAAAATAGAGAGGAAGCCCGGGGAACTAAAGCCAGAGCTGTACGCCTGCCAAGGACAGCAGTATTAGCACAATCACCCAGAATCCTTCGCTTGAAAGCTAATGAGGAAGATTTAATCCTGCACACCTTGGCACAGACTGGGGTCTGGCTGGACCACCTGTACAAGTTTTAGTTTTTTTTTTTTTTTTCTGCATATCAGCAATCTAAAGGACCCTTGCAAATGAAATGAAAGATGTTAACTAAATCGCCACTGCTACAACATATGCTAAAGTACCCAGATATATAAAGAAACAGATCATTTTTCTTCTAACAGTAGCCATGTTGCACAGTATCATTGCTCTCATTTCTATCATGATACAGAGGAGGCATAGGGTACTGGAGCCAAAGATGCACTCCAACCATGGAAGAAAGCTTTAGCAATAAATCCCAGAACTACTACTACTTTTCTCTCCAGAAGGGAGGAGCCACCTTTGTTCGGGCATCATCCAGGGTGACCATCTATGTCCAGGACAGATGCTGGCTCAGAGATTACATAACTATGCAATTCTAAGTGCCTGTGACACTCTTGACTGTATTTACAAATGACACAGATCAACCCCTTACTGAAACCTCACACTTGCTACAAAGCTACAACATTGCAGTCCGGTCACTGGAGGAGAGGTGAATGAGGAAATGTTTCTTCTCGTCTGCAGCAGACTGATAATATCAATATACTCAAAGTCACTGGATTTGAACTGAAGCATCGTTTCTGAGTAATATTTTTGTGATTATGTTACTGTATGTGATGTACTGTATGTGACATGACTAAATTGTTTTCTTGCAGATTCAGTAATTTACTCAAAGCTTATTGCAGCTTAGCAATCAGAGGTGGTGGCTGCTACTGTTTTCTTTTGTGTTTTTTTTCCCCCTTTGTTTTCCCCTGGTGATCTGGCCATTAACACACCTCCGGTGTTAGCAAGACACAACTCTAGAGGAAGGAGCACAGTAGGCAGCAACCAGTCAATCTGGGGGGCAGGGGAGTTTTAAATGTATTAGCAGATTTAGACACACTAACAAATTGAAGCCAAACTCCATCTCACACTTTATAATCAGTTAGAGCAGACAGTTTTTGTCAGTTAGACACTAGCCATAGTACAGGTGAAGCCTTGAGATGTACACAAGGTGTGCAGGCAGAGATACGCAGTTGCATATATTTCTGTGCATAACCGTGCACAGATGCATATACGCGACACACACCCAAATCCACACCCACACGAGCCAGTCGCTAATGTTGATGTCAATAGGGCTATTTAAACTGCAGAAGTTATATTAGCTAGTACTGTCTGATCTACAGCTATTACCTGTGTTCCTCTATCTGTTCCTGTGTTGACTTCTGTTATTGACCCGGCTTGCCCTGACCTTGCTTGAACACTACCTAACCTGACCTTGGCCTGTCTCTGGATTTGCTCTGCCTTCTGCTCATCTGCTTGATTCTACCTTGCTGACTGCTTGTATTCTGACCATTCTCTGCTTGCCGTTTATGCATGTATCTGACTGTCTGTTGCTGATTAGGCTCGTCTGACCCTGCATCCAGTTATCCACCGGTCCTGCTCTGCATGCTACCTGGTCCCTGCTGGTCCTTCACCTGCTGAGTGCTGCCAGTTCTTCCACACCTGCTACCTGCCAGCTGCCTGTCAAGCACCTGCCGCCTGCAATCTGCCAAGTCCTGCGCCTGCTGTCACAGCGATCTGACCCGTCTCTGACAACACTAGTTACCTACTGCCGTGGCTGATGGACATCTTACAGGCACTCAAACCTTGCTGCTCTCTGGCAGCTACTGTCGCAACATCAGTAGTCTCAGAGGGGCTGTATGAGGGGCCTTTCCTCTATACGTCAGGCTCTGCCACAAAGTATGTGACAGTGATTTTTTGTCTTTTGGGATAAAGGTTTTAAAGCTGATCATTTTAACCTCCCCTGCCAGTGGTAAATGGTTTGTATCATCCATGTAAACTGATACATTCTGCTGGAGAGCTTGAGCTTTTGAACACCAGACGTGCTGGCTGGATCATCAGAAGAAAGCAAGCGCCTTAAATAGAAAATGAATGCAGCCATCACATTTAAGCATTGGTAAGCTGCAATATAATAAATATTTGCTGTTGGGTTTACTACTGCTTAACAAGGAAAAAACAATATCAGTAAATAGATACCTTGAAGTATTATTTAAATATCGACCTGAAAGATATTTTTGAGTTGCCGTACACATTTTTTCATGATTCTGGTTCATATTTTAATTGCAACACTTTAAAGATTTCCAAACTATCATTCTGGTGCTCATCCGTATGTGAGGAAAGGTGATTGATATTTGTTTTATGGTCACTTTGCACATTCAGGGCAAACTGACAGATTCTCTTGCTAACCCACTGTTGCTGATAACTCACATTTGCTGTGCTCCCCAGCAATTTCTTTTTTTTTTTTGTCAAAGCCTTTGAAAACAACTGAAGGTCATTAACACCGTGCTCCACCACGGATCAACACAAGGACTAGACTCCAGGATAATGCTGGAGAATAAGGCAGTGGGGAGCACAGAGAAGGTAAGCATTCATGGGTTGGGGAAGGAGGGTCGGGGTAGCAAGAGAACCTGCCATTTTCTGACTTAAATAGGCAGAGTTACATATTCACTTTAAAGTGGACCTATGCCCAGAGAGTGCTCACTAAAATATTGTTATATTCTGAACAACGAAAGTGCGTTAACCACTTGAAAACTAGGCATATTCTGACACTTTTTGTTTACAAGTAAGAGTCAGCATTTTTTTTTTGCTAAAAAATTACAAAGAACCCCTAAACATTTTTTTCTTTTTTTTTTTCTAGAAGATACCCTAGAATATAATGGTGGTTGTTGCAATTTTTTATGTCATATGGTATTTGCACAGCGGTTGTTCAAACACAATTTTCTTAAAAAAAAAAAAAAAAAAACACTTTAAAGTGATATTAGGCCCTCATGTTTTTTCCCTATTTCTGTTCCTTAGCAATAGTTATACATAAAAGGTGTAAAATTTTTGTCCATTTTCGCTTCTATTTGTTGTTTTTATTTGGTCCATTTTATTCATTTCCTGTTGTCCTCTTTGATGGGCGCCCCCTTTGCTGCACTGATCTTATGGGGACACCTGCATGCTCTCATCTGTGGAACTACATCCTCGCGGAGGCACGCTGGCTGTTCCCACATCCATTGGGACCCTGGCCACAGAGGACGTTGCAGCTCCACTTCCCATGTCCTTTGACATGGGAAACCGGAGCTCTGAACTTAAGCCCCGCCCCTTGTGTACAGTTCAGTAGATGGGCGTGCTGGGTATGCTGGAATGGACATGCCTGTGGTAGGAGCCGCTGCCGAGAACTCGGCTTGTCCTCGCGCAAGCAGCTTGGACAGTGAGGCGATCTGCATGCGCATCAGAGCTAGGCATTTCCGGACATGTAGTCCCGAAAGCTCTATGAAGGAGATGCTGGAAGCATGGGAAGAACTATTGCTCTCGCTAGAACGTTTCCAGCGATGCCTCACGTGTGGTGCGAACACTGTTTGCATATGCGGGTGTGTGACCAACATATGAGTTTGCTTCTGCGCATGAACATGGAGGGATGGGGCGCTTTATTATTTTTTTTTTTCACCATTGTTATACTGCCCCTTTATCCCTTGTAATATAAATAAGGTATTACAGGTCTTCTTAATGGAAACATTTGGGGTCTATAAGTCCCAAGATCTCTTGGGTGATCAGCGACTTATAGTGTGACTATGCTAGTGTGGCGGGCAATCTGGCGCTGACACTGGCTGGGAGGGACACTGACGTGGCTAGTCACACTAATACAGTGTTCAGTGATAATACCATACACTGTCATTGTACTAATGACACAGGCTAGGTGACAGGGCAATCCAAGGGTTAACTGTGGAAGGTAATCAAGGGAATAAATGTGCCCAACAAGTGACTGCAAGTGTTAATGTGCTGCTTTGTACTTTACACACAGAGGTTTGTGCTGTGATTGGCCACAAATCATTGGCTGTAACCAATCACAGCACAGATTAGCAGGGGGCGCATGCAGCGTTCCCTGAAAACCAAGAAGTAAACTACAGCGTACCCATGGGTCACTTAGCCTGGAGCTGCTGCCCACTGCAGAAAATGTACTGTGGGCGGGAGGCAAGTGGTTAATAATATTATATATCTAGAGGGTAAATTTACATGTTTCACTCACTTTGGGCTGGTTTATACTAGTGGTGCCCTCTGAAGAATGAACCAAAGTGGATCGTTCTTCAGAGGGTACTTAAATTGTGAAACAGTGTTCTGTCACTTCCTCCTCACTACCTATTTTAACCCCCAAAAACCTGTGACACAACCACATGCATTACATGCAGTTTCGGGGCAGCCCTATTGAGCTGCGTGGGCCAGACGGATACTTTTTGCATGTCATGATGCACATGTACACCTCCATCTGCTGCCTTTGCAGTTTTAAGGGCAACCCTATGTTTTTCTGCCCCTGCCCACCAACTGCTAACGTAAACAAGGCCTTCCATAGATAAAGTCACCACTGGCATCCAACACTTAGGGCTCAATTACACTTGCAGTTGAACAAGGGTTTTACAGACCCCCTGAAGCTGCAAGGGTTACGTCATCACTGTGTGCTGCAGCAGTACCACGGTAGACAAACAGGAGTGTAAGACTATATACATCAACATTGGTCCAACTGAGCTACACCAAAGACAAATAATGTTGATGGCTCTCTGGATGCTCATGTAAAACCCACTGGGGTGCAAAAAGCCAGGTTCTACCTGCTACAATAGTTCAACTGTCATCAGTTTGCAGCAGTCAAAGAAAGAGGTCTGGGGACTGGTTGCTCTGAGCTGCTAGAAACTGCATCTTCCTCCCTGTCCCATTGTCCAGACAATGCACCTCATTCTAAATATATATTTAAAATATAAAAATAAGAAAATACATAATTCATGTTAAATAAATCAAGTGATAGAGTTTAACCTTTATTCCAGTTTCTTCCCAATCATGGCAATACTCTCACATGTCGACATCAGCCTATTCCCAGGACTCAGCCTGAGAGCCCAGCTGACAAATTAAGGGTTATCGGTCATGTACTATCAGTATCATTCAATTAAACTGCTCGACAGTACCTGATTCATCAAACTGATTAACTGCCCAGAGACCCCAAGAGCTCTAACAATCCAATGCATTTGGTAGGGGAGGGGGGCAGACACAAAACAAAACAAGCCTACGCCAGTTTATGTGAGCTCTTTAAGGTCTGTGAATGCAGACACCACTGTGCAAAGACGTTTTTGCAGCTTTATTTCAGCAGTAAGCCAAGCAAGCACAAAAGAACACAGTGTTTTCATTGTGTGACAATTGTTCCAGTTACAGGTGTATTGCTGTACAATGTGTTGTAAACAAAAATAAAGCAGGGAAATGTGTAGCTTATGTACACTGAGTGTAAGTATGTCCATGGGTAGCAAAGCCATTCATTGCTCATAGAGAAGGGTAATTTGAAGGATTGTTTTACTTATTATGCTTTGCTGTAATATTTACAGGTGAACTCAGGGCAAATAGCTAAAAATGCCATTTAAATACATATATAAATTTGGACTTTTTAGGGTTCCCAGAATCCCTGATAAAGACTGTGATATCACACATGCCTAGGCACCATGGACAGAACCCCGGGTGGTCTTTTTTCCCCCACAGAGTTTTTTGTTTTTTACAGTGAAAATTCAATATGAGATTGTTGTCCTTATGCAATAACATGCTCTTGCATTTTAGTGCAATTTAATTTTAAATTTGAAATAAACATCTCTGAATGACGAGAGTTGGTCTGCAATTCCAAATTCTGTACTTTCCATTTTTTCTAAAAGCACTATTTCTTTAAATGCTGTGCTACAACATCAGACATTCCTTGGGACCAGAAGCAGCCTAAAAACGTAAAATATTTGTAATTATATAATTTTTTTTTTTTTTTACAAATTGTACTTAAATCATTTACTTTACATACCCTATATCAGCATAGGAAATCACAAATTAAATTACAATATAGGAGGGAAGAATCCGCTCTATCAATGGTATCTTGGTTCTTTTCATGATTAATAGCAAGCCCTTAGGACAATCATCACCTAAATACAGTTATATCGATGTCACCTAAAGCGTACCTGTCATGCAATTTGATAAATTTAGGCGTGATAGAACAGCCTGGAGAAAAGCCTGACAGCACTGTACAGTTATTAGCAAATAGTGCTCAGGAGAAAAATTAGCTGTACAACCATACCCTCTGCTCCTTGTCATATCACCTTTCTACTACTACTACTACTAAGTCAGTTGCTTGTGCTGGGGGCAACTCATATGTAATTATTCAGAGCCAGCAAGAGTCAGACTTGCACGCGTTCTATAAAATCGCACATGTTCAACTGTAGCAATATAGCTGCACAAGCTTAAAATCTTGTTTATACAAAAATATTTTTTTTCATGTTTGCCTTTTCTCTCAAGTCAAAAAAAAATAGCTCCTGACATAATAAAGTTGGTTGGTCTCTTTCAGCTAAACATAGGGGAATATTTACTAAAACTGGTGCATAGCAACCACTCAGTTACTATGTTTTATTGTCAAAGCTTAAAAGAGAAGTATGGGTTGAAAAAAAATATATATACTCACTCACCTAGGTGGAAGCTGCATCTGTCCCCCGCTACGAGTGATCAAAGACCGCTGATCGCTCAGTTCTCAGTGTTCTGTCTCAGTGCTCTGCTCTGCCCCTCCAGCACTCACTGGAGTGCTGAGCTGAGGGGGAGGCTGGAGCAGCTGGCTCAGGCTATAAGTTGGGATCTTTTAGGAGTCTGAACCAGCTCTGTGAGGTCAGCGGGCTCTAGGCTGAAAAAAAGGTCTCCTGAGATCCCCATGAGATATAAAGCCATAAAGAGCTTTGGCTATACGTCTTTAACTGAACAAACTGAAGTTAGAAGCTGATTGGCTACCATGCACAGCTGCACAAGATGCTGTGTGCTCCAGTTGTAGTAATTCTCCCCCATAGAGTTCATATGATTTATGGAGAAGTCTAGGGGCAAAATCTCATTATTTTGAGGTATTTTTTACTATGGCCGATTCTCTTTCAGATAAAAGTGGTCCCACAATTGTTCCCAGGCTAACCTAATGGATCGGTGAAGCCTGGGAGCGATCCAATGTGGCCATTAGCTGGGCATGGAGACAGGTGAGGCCAGGATGGCCGCCACTCGTCTTTATGCCCTTAAAGGACCAGAGCGACATCTGACGTCACTTCAGGTTGCCATTTTTAATTTTTTTTTAAAGTAACAGTTCCAATTTTTTTTCTTCTTTTGCTTTTAAAGAAAAAATAAGAGATCTGGGGTCTTTCAATAAAGAGGACCTGTAATCCTTATTTCTATTACAAGGGATACTTACATTCCTTGTAATAGGAATAAAAGTGATAAAACAAAAAAAAAAAAAAAAGTCAGTAAAAAGTAAAATAAAAGATAAAAAAAAAAAAATTAAGCTGCCCATCCCTCTGTGCTCAAGCGCTGAATCAAACACATACGTAAGTCAAGCAAGCATACGTAAACGCTGTTCAAACCACACATGTGAGGTATCGCTGACAGAGTTAGAGCGAGAGCAATAATTCTAGCGTAAGACCTCTTCTATGACTCTAAATAGGTAACCTGTAAACATTTTTAAAGTGTCGCCTATGGAGATTTTTAATACCATAGTTTGTTGACATTCTACAAGCGTGCACAATCTTTTAATACAATAGTTTTTATTAAGTTTTTCAGAACACATAACAGATATGCAGTTCACATTGTCATATGAGTTGTCACTAAGTCATAGCATGTAAATCAACAGGTTCTCGTAGTATAGATGGAGGGCACCAGATTGACAAGCCAAGCGGTGATAATAGATTATAATATGTGTGCCTGTCTGGGTGTTCCCTCATGTTGCCTGCCACCCCATAAGGGATAAAGCTGTGGGAGGTGCACGAGGCAACACGGCCCCTTATGTGTAGGTTATTGCTTGTGACCGCAGTACAAAACAGAGCCGAGTGGTATATAATGTACTCAGGAACAGTAAGACAAAATAAGGAATATAAAGAATACAAAGAATATAAAGAATACAAAGTCCAGAAGGAAGAAGCATCGCGTTGTTAGTGTTGGGGCGGGGGGGGGGGGGGTAGTGGGTCTAAGACTCCTAGAATCCTGCATATTTCAGTAGAGATTTGGTGAGGGTGAGGGGTCGGAGTTCATGTTAGTATTGCTGATGTCGTCGTTGGTAGGACCAGAACTTTGTTTCCCAGTGCAGGATGCCCATATTCTCCAATTCTTATCGAATGACGATCCTGACAGTGAGTTGATTGCTGTAAGGCGCTAGAAAGTGTGTTGTCTGTGAACTAGTTGTTTTACGTCCAACACATTGATTGCTTTGTCTCCTTTCCAGCTTTGGAGTATTAGTGAGCGGGCCGCTAAAAAAATGTGAGTGGTTACTGCTGTGTATTCTAGGAGGAGGTATTTCTCTATGCCAATTTGAAGTAATGCTAGTTCTGGGACTGTTTTTTTTAGGCATCCTGTTAGCGTGGATATCAGTTGGAATACCTGGTTCCAGAAGCTTCTTATATTGGGACACTCCCAGAATACATGCAGCAGGTGCCCGTGGTGGCCGCAATTGTACCAGCAATCAGGAGATGACCCGGGGTAGATGATGGCCAGTCTGTGTGGCGTATACTGCCACCTGTTGTAGATTTTCAACATCATTTCCCAATGTCCGGTGCTGTGTGTTGCCTTGAATATACTTTTAAAAGCCATCTGCCACTGGGCCCCCAGAGAAGGACTTTTGCAAGTCTCTTTCTCACTTGCAGAATGTTGTAAAAGAGCGTGATACCCTTGGTTTTGGGTGAGGGTGTTCTGTAGTATTCCCCATGCTGGTTGGGGGAATGCAATGGTGGGAATAGGGTGGCTACTCAGGAACGCCTGCATTCTAGCTATAGTAAAATGTGAGTTTTTGGGTGTCCCATACTCCACCACCAGTTGATTGACTGTCTTGGGGGCAGAGCTGGAGAGAAGGTCCTGTAGCGTTAATATGCCACATATATGAATTTGGATGACAGAGATCATGGGCATTCTGTTCGCTAATGTCTGAATCATAGGTTGCAATTCAAGAATCTGGGTGGCATTGCGTCCCTGACTAATCAATATTCTCTATGCCTGGATGGATACTTGGATGGTGGGTGGGAGATCTTTCATGGACCAGTGTGACCATGCATATCCAATTAGGAGTGATGTTAAGTCAGTAGTTGGGGCTAGCTCTCTCTCCAGCTTGACCCACGATTGGCATTGGCATCTTGGAACCATTCCCTGAGCTGGTTCATTCTAACGGCCCAGAAATAGTCACATATGTCTGTTAGTCCCGCGCACCCCACAGATATAGGTGTGATCGGTTTTTGACGTGGGCACCTAGCTCTTTTCCCATTCCAAATGAACTTCCATAGGAGACTTGACAGGGTTTGTAGGTATTGAGATGAAGTAAGGGCTGGGAGTACATGGAATGTGTACAGGATTTGGGGTAGGATGGTCATCTTAAATGCTGTGAGCCTCCCCATCCATGAAAGCTCCCTCTTAGACAGATCTACTAGTTGTTTGTCAATTTTGGCTAGGAGAGTTTTATAATGTTTTGTGACCAGATCTTTGGTTTTAGGTGTTAGCATTATTCCTAGATATTGGATGCTCTGGTCTGTCCATTTGTAGGGAAGGGTTTGCTCGAGTTTCTTTCTGCTATGTTTAGGAACTGCCAAATTTAGGTTAAGGGATTTTGTGAAGTTGACTTTATAGTATGAGATGTTACTAAAGGCCTCCAAGGACTCTGTGGGCACTAGGTAGAGAGGTAATTGGGTTCGTCAGCAATAGAATGATGTCATCCGCAAAAAGGTTGATGATATGGGGGTGTGATGTGATTGTGAAACCACAGATCAAGGGGTGAGTGTGTAGTTTCTCTGCGAGGGGTTCTATCATTAAATTGAAAATAGAAGGTGAGAGTGGGCAACCCTGTCGAGTCCCATTGGTTATATTAAACAGTTTAGACAAGAGTCCCGACGTGTACACCTGTGCTGTGGGGCAGGAGCACAGCGCCAGTATTGCTTTCAAGCAGGACCCTTTGAAGCCAAATTTGGTAAGTACGTGGGTCATATACCCCCAATGGACTCTATCAAATGCCTTCTCTGCATCTATTGAGAGAAGCAGAGAAGGTGTCCCAGTCTTTTCAGCAAAATTAATAAGGTTTACAAGCCTTCTAGTGGCTTCTGAGGTCTGCCGCCCCCTCACGAAGCCCATCTGGTCGCTGCCGATTAGCACCGGTAAAAATTCAGTAATGCTTTGCCAACATTTTTGCATATATTTTAATATCAGAGTTTAGTAGAGAAATTGGCCTAAAGTTTGCCGGAGTCGTGGGTTAGGAATTGTCACTATGTGTGCCCTGAGCATCTCAGTTGGGAATTTGGAAGTAGACGTAGCAGTGTCAAATACTTGTAGCAAGAAGGGGGAGAGGAGTTCTTTGTAGATTTTGAAATATTCATTGGGCAGGCCATCAGGGCCTGAGGATTTGCCATTTGGAAGTATATTGATTGTGGTTTCAATTTCTTTAATCGTGAACGGGGCATTTAGTTCTGCTAGGTGTGCATTGGATAGCTTGGGGAGGTTTAATATTTGTACGAGCTATTGTATGTCTTCCTCTGATGGTTGAGGTGTTGCTGTGTCACTGCCTAAATTATAAGCCATAGAAGTCGACAAACATATCAGCTATGGTTTGGGGGTTAGTCACTTTATGTTGGGAAGTCGGGTGTTTTAGGAAAGCAATTCTTGTTTTTGTGCAGGCCGCTTTTGACCTATTGGCTAGATATTTGCCGGCTTTACTGGCGTTGGCGTAATGTGCTAATTTCAGGCGTCTTAAATGGTAATCATATTGCTGTGTCAATAGTTCTCTTAGGTTTTCTCTAAGTTGAGACCGTTTTTGTTTTGTGGTTGGATCAGAGGTTGATTTGTTGATTGATTCAAGGGAGTGAATCTCTCTTAATAGGGAATTAAGTTTGGGGTGGTAGTGATTTTTGTGTCTAGCCCCTTGTTGAATGAGTATACCCCTTATGTATGCCTTATGGGCATTCCATAATGAGTAAGGATTCTCTACTGAGTGCTTGTTTGCAGTGAAGAAATTTTGGAGATGTCGGGATATAATGTGGGTGTATTAAGGGTCCTGTATAATTTTGTGATTGCAGCACCAGATGGGGGAGGAGGGGGGAACATCCCCTACAATTACAGTCATGGTGATGGCGGCATGATCAGACCAAGTGATATCATGTATTTTGGCTTCAGATACCTTTTGCAACAGTCATTTGTCCATGAGGAACATATTTATGCGGGAGTATGATTGGTGCCTGTGGGAGAAAAATGTATAGTCCCGTTCGTTTGCATGAAGGCATCTCCATACATCAAAAAGCTCTTGCGAATGAAGGAGCCGGCTCAGGGTTGCTGCTCTTTTTGTGGTGAGCTTGATGTGCTATCCAGAGATCCATCTGCTATCATGTTTAGGTCACCGCATATTATGGGATTGCCGAATTTGAAATATTGTACCTGCCTCATTTGTCTACGTATGAAGCAAATCTGGTGGGTATTTGGCGCGTATGCTGATACCACTGTGTAAGGGTGTTCATTAATGTCTGCATTGAGAATGCAAGGACCTCCGTCATCTATGTGAATCTCTTTGAGTCTGAAGGACACTGAGTCTGACTGCCAGGAGTACTCCCTCCTCTTTTATAGTCCGGGGTGTTGAATAAAAAAAAAAAATGTGTGGGTAGTTCTTATTTTGGCAAAGGGGTGCTTTAGATGTTTGGAAGTGGGTTTCTTGTATGCACAAGATATCAGCTTTATGTGAGTTGGCCTCTTTCCACATTGAGTGTCTCTTGGCCAGGTTGTTGAGGCCCCTCACATTCAGCGATAGACATTTAATGTTCATTTGTAGTTATGGTGGTGGTGCTTGAACATGAGGTGTGGTACTCACATATTTGATGGTCTTCCCTTTGTGTTTGTCCTTCCGGTCCAGGGACCCGGGGTGCAGATGAGGTGGTTCTTTGGACTCTGGATGGCGATGATGGTGAGCTATAGACCTGGGAGGTGAAGGTTGGGTGCTTCTGTATGGAATAAGAAGCATAAGAGAAACAACGAGAATAAGAGAGAAAAACAAAGTTATAATGTAAAAAGAACTTGGGCCCAACTGCAGAGCTGTGTGCAGGCGGTACTGCTTAGAATGCATCGGGGGGGTAAAGTGGAGTGACTCTGTGGTCCTCCTTGATCCGAGAATGCGCTTGTTGAGTTGGTCTATTTAGGAGCCTCCTGTGGATGTTTTTTTGTGTTGTCTCTTGTGAGACACTACTTGCCACTCTTCCTGGATGACATCTACTTGTGGTTGTAGGGTTTGATTATGCGATGAAGCTGCGGTAGATTCAGGGAGTATACCCCACCTGCGCAGAGCTGTGATCCCTTCCTCCAGAGTGGATACCTGGATCGTCATTCCGTTGTGGGTTATTAGGAGCATCGCTGGATATTTCCATTTGTGTAGGATTTTGTTATTTCTCAGCACCTTCATGATGGCAGCCAGGTTCCTGCGACGTTGTAGCGTGTGCCTGGATAGATCCGGTAGAAGTTGGATGGACGAATATGGAGAGGAGACGTTATCTGCTATGCGTGCTGCTGTCATGATCTGTTCTTTCATTTGATAGAAGAGCACTCTGAGCAGCACATCCCTTGGCGATTCTGCCGAAATGAAAGAGGGTCTTGGCAACTTATGTATCCCGTCAATCAGGAGGTCTTGTGCCGATAGAGACAACAATAACGTGGAGAAAAGAGCTTGAGCGTATTGTTGAAGTTGATTTGGTAGAACGGACTCTGAAACTCTGCATAGTTTGATGTTGTTTCGCCTGAATCTGTCTTCCAAGTATGAGATCTTGTCTTTCAGCCAGGCAATCTCCTCGTTCTGGGCCCTGTATGCATCTACCATGGTGTTGTGTGCAGATGAATATTAGTCCATTTTCTTTTCCACTCGGTCAACCCTGGTGCCTATTACTTGTACCTCCGCCCGGCACTGATTAAGGCCGGACATTATGTCAGATTGTAGGGATGCCCGGAGTGACAGTAGCATTCCCTTGAGCATAGTGTTCGAAATAAGTTGACCCACCGTGGGGAAGCTGGTGATGGGATCTGATCCTGGGGTATGGGCATTTTGTTGTCCTGAATCAGGTCCGCTCACCTCCATTTCCCCGTTATGTTGTGGATCCGCCTGGGAGTCTAAACGTGGCTTTTGCTTCTGAGGGCTCCGTGTGGATGGTGTGGATGCTCCTGAGGAAGGTACGCTCATGCTGGCTGCTTTTGGGAGTTTGTTTTGCGTATTTCCATTCATCCTTATCCTTATCCATCCATCCTTATTCAGGGTTGCGGTTGTGGGGCTTACCTGAGGGTCTGGTGCGGTGCTCCTTTCCTGTTGGATTCCGTGAGCTGCTGAGTTAAATTAGCCTGAAAGTTTGCAGGGCTGCTGCTGATTCTTCTTTTTTTTTGTCATCCCTGCAGTGGTGAATCCACAAGTTGTATGTAGTGTTCACGGGTAGTTTGGAGGCTCCTGTGTGTTTTACTGTTCTACGATCTGTGGAGACATCAGTTCATGCAGTAATCATGGAGGGGGTGGGGCTCATTACCCTTCACCAGGTAAATCCTCTTATGTTAATGGTGAGCCCCAGGTGATGTGTGGTGTGCTGCTGTCACTTGCTGCTTTCACTTTAGTGGGGATGTGCAGTGATATGGAGTAGTGCTGTCTCGCCAGCACTGTAGCTGCTGCTCACTGGCCTCCCTGACAGGCCGCAGTATGGCGGCCATTTCTGAGTTGCTGGTGGCACTCTGGGATCACTGCTTCTGTCTGCCTCTGTTCCCGGCTGGCGGTAGGTGGATGGTGGCGAGGGGGGGTCGTCGGAATGGCTGCTACCCCCGATCTGGCCGTACGTCAGTGGGTTGCCCCCGCCCAGAGCAGTCCCGACCTAGGCCTCAAGATGGCGGTGGCCGCCACGAGTACAGGGGGATAGCTGAGGGGATGAGGCCTCTGATAGGTGTCCGGTCGGTTCGAGATTGGGCTGCCTGGATGGCAGGGGGTGAGATGCGGCTTGTGCTAAGGTCGGTTTGCCTTACCCTGCTGCTATTGTTGCAGATGGAATCTGATGGAGCTGGGCTTCTCAGTGCGCGCAGGCCTCCTCCGCTGCCCGCCGCCTCTCCGTCCCCGTTGTGACTGGGAGCAGTCCTCCGGGACAAGCCGATCTGAACCTGCGGTGCTGCGCTCTCTCCGGGCCAGAAACGAGAGATGGAGAAGTGTTCCTGTGATGGACAGAGCTTGGGACTAAGCGTCCATCTTGCTCCGCTGCTGGCCATGCCCCCGAGCGTGCACGATTTTTAAGCATGACATGTTCGGTATCTTTTTACTCGCCATAACATCATCTTTCAGATTTTACAAAAAAATTGGGGTAAACATTTTTTTTTTTTTTTTCAATTCATTAAAGTGTATTTTTGCCAAATACTATGTGACCATAAAATATTGCAACAGTCGCCATTTTATTCTCTAGGGTCTCTGTAAAAAAAAAAATATATATATATATATATATATACATATATATATATATACATACAGTGGGGCAAAAAAGTATTTAGTCAGCCACCAATTGTGCAAGTTCTCCCACTAAAAAGATGAAAGAGGCCTGTAATTTTCATCATAGGTACACTTCAACTATGAGAGACAGAATGAGAAAAAAAAATCCAGAAAATTGTCTGATTTTTAAAGAATGTATGTGCAAATTATGGTGGAAAATAAGTATTTGGTAAATAACAAAAGTTCATCTCAATACTTCGTTATATACCCTTTGTTGGCAATGACAGAGGTCAAACGTTTTCTGTAAGTCTCCACAAGGTTTTTACACACTGTTGCTGGTAGTTTGGCCCATTCATCCATGCAGATCTCCGCTAGAACAGTGATGTTTTGGGGCTGTCGCTGGGCAACACAGATTTTCAACTCCCTCCAAATATTTTCTATGGGGTTGAGATCAGGAGACTGGCTAGGCCACTCCAGGACTTGGAAATGCTTCTTACAAAGCCACTCCTTTGTTGCCCGGGCTGTATGTTTGGGACCATTGTCATGCTGAAAGACCCAGCCACATTTCGTCTTCAATGCCCTTGCTGATGGAAGGAGGTTTTTACTCAAAATCTCACGATACATGGCCCCATTCATTCTTTCCTTTACACGGATCAGTCGTCCTGGTCCCTTTGCAGAAAAACAGCCCCAAAGCATGATGTTTCCACCCCCATGCTTCACAGTAGGTATGGTGTTGTTTGGATGCAACTCAGCATTCTTTCTCCTCCAAACACAAGTTGAGTTTTTACCAAAAAGTTCTATTTTGGTTTCATCTGACCATATGACATTCTCCCAATCCTCTTCTGGATCATCCAAATGCTCTCTAGCAAACTTCAGACGGGCCCGGACATGTACTGGCTTAAGCAGGGGGACACGTCTGGCACTGCAGGATTTGAGTTCCTGGCGGCGTAGTGTGTTACTGATGGTAGCCTTTGTTACTTTGGTCCCAGCTCTCTGCAGCTTATTCACTAGGTCCCCCTGTGTGGTTCTGGGATTTTTGCTCACCGTTCTTGTGATCATTTTGATCTCAGATCTTGCGTGGAGCCCCAGATCAAGGGAGATTATCAGTGGTCTTGTATGTCTTCCATTTTCTAATAATTGCTCCCACAGTTGATTTCTTCCCACCAAGCTGCTTACCTATTGCAGTTTCAGTCTCCCCAGCCTGGTGCAGGTCTACCATTTTGTTTCTGGTGTCCTTTGACAGCTCTTTGGTCTTGGCCATAGTGGAGTTTGGAGTCTGACTGTTTGAGGTTGTGCACAGGTGTCTTTTATACTGATAAGTTCAAACAGGTTCCACTAATACAGGTAACGAGTGGAGGAGAGGAGCCTCTTAAAGAAGAAGTTACAGGTCTGTGAGAGCCAGAAAGCTTGCTTTTTTGTAGGTGACCAAATACTTATTTTCCACCATAATTTGCAAATAAATTGTCTCCGAAGGGAGGGGATCATGCTCTGCTTCAGTATCAGTCACAGTACATGTTGCCATTCATGGATCCCTCAATGAACTGTAGCTCCCCAGTGCCAACAGCACTCATGCAGCCCCAGACAATAACACTCCCACCACCATGCTTGCTGTAGGCAAGATACACTTGTCTTTGTACTCCTCACCTGGTTGCCACCACACATTCTTGACAACATCTGAAACAAATACGTTTATCTTGGTCTCATCAGAACACAGGACACGGTTCCAGTAAGCCATGTCCTTAGTCTGCTTGTCCACAGGCTTTCTTGTGTATCATCTTTAGAAGAGGCTTCCTTCTGGGACGACAGCCATGCAGTCCAATTTGATGCAGTGTGCGGAGTACGGTCTAAGCACTGACAGGCTGACCCCTCCACCCCTTCAACCTATGCAGAAATGCTGGCAGCACTCATACGTCTATTTCCCAAAGACAACCTTGGGATATGACGCTGAGTATGTGCACTCAACTTCTTTGGTCGACCATGGCGAGGCCTGTTCTGAGTGGAACCTGTCCTGTTAAACCGCTGTATGGTCTTGGCCACCATGCTGCAGCTCAGTTCCAGGGTCTTGGCAATCTTCTTATAGCCTAGGCATTACTACAAGTCCCATCATGCCTCTGGGGGTAATTTGAACTGCCAGCCTTGCAAAGCCTCATGGGAAATGTAATTCCAGATCAGCTGAGGGGCCGCAGGTTGCCTACCCCTGGCCTAGGACATCTTTATGTAGAGCAACAATTCTATTTTTCAGATCTTCAGAGTTCTTTGCAATGAGGTGACATGTTGAACTTCCAGTGACCAGTATGAGAAAGAGCGATAAAACCACATTTAACACACCTGCTCCCCATTCACACCTGAGACCTTGTAACAATAACGAGTCACATGACACCAGGGAGGGAAAATGGCCAATTGGGCCCAATTTGGACATTTTCACTTAGGGAGGTACTCACTTTTGTTGCCAGCGGTTTAGACATTAATGGCTCCGCGTTGAGTTATTTTGAAGGGATAGCAAAATTACACTGTTATACAAGCTGTACACTCACCATTTTACACTGTAGCAAAGTGTCATTTCTTCAATGTTGTCACATGAAAAGATGTAATAAAATGTTTACAAAAATTGGAGGGGTGTACTCACTTTTGTGACATACGGTATATATATATATATATATATATATATATATATATATATATATATATAAATGCTTGCAGGTTCTAAGTCATTTTCTAGCAAACTTACTGATTTAAACTTTAAAAAAAAAGTTCCACAAAAGGCCTGGTCTTCAAGTTGTTAAGGCAGTTTTGATAAAATAATCTCAGAGTTACATAATCACCCATGAACATATGAATACAACACATTCTGATAAGCAAATGCAAAGGCCAATACATTTACTTAATTCCCTCACAATGGAAAAAAGCTTAGAGGTTCTATAGTACCCAGCTCATATTATAGTTGTATGAGCCCAACCCTTCAATTCATAATAGTACTTTTCAGCACAATTCATGCAGGATAAGAACAGAGAAACTTTCCCCTGCAAGATAGCTGACATTTCCCATTTTGCTTCCTTTAGACCTATTCAGATATGACACACAGGCACAGCTAGAAAATGTCATATTTCTGCACATGGATCTGGCAGTTTGAGACACAGTTACACCGAACAAGGGTGCATACAATCTGATTATAAATGGGGACACAGTTGACACAAATAGAGTTTGCTGGAGTTCTTTTAAAAACAGAAACCCTCAAGCTCTGACTTCCCTAATGAAAAGCCCTGAAAAGCAATCAATATTATTTTCTAAATGATTTTGTTCGTATTATTTTCAGATATAGATATGTAGCCCAGGAAGCAATCCCCTGTACTATTAAGGCAGAAAGCTATATTTAATGCTGAACCAGGAAACCTCAGTGATGAATAAAAGATGGTCATCAAGTCTCATTGGAAGTTTATAAAGCATCAAAAATAAAACTATTTGCAGTGGAAAAGTAGGAAAAATAGCTACCATTAAATGAAACCTTAATGACCGTGATAAGAGCAGCAAACTCATTTCTCTAACTGAATTTTTAAACAGTATACTATTTTTTTCTAATCCGAGAAGAAGGCAGCACACAATCATTCATTTTTTGTTAGTGTTAAAACCACAGAAACAACAACATTCCAGCATGGTACCCTTCACTGACAAACTGTCCTGTGCTACCTCAAAATCCAAAGCTTACCCAATGTACAACATTTCTATATGTAGAACAGCCAGAAGGTCCAGGATGCCCCTTGCTGACCCACAAAAGTGGATCAAACATTTTTTTAAGAGTATGTGCTTTGCTGCTGCCATGAAGATAAAGCAGGAAGTACATGATAAACAGAGACATGGCTGGAGGTTACTCTATATGAGCATTATTTGGAAGGCAAACTGAAGATATTTTTAGCAAGCACACACATTTTATGTTCTTCAACATTTATCGAAAATTACTTTTTGAATTGCCTTTCACATTTAAACTTTCCAGCTGTTAAATGTTTTCAGTTGTAAGTCACACAGACTTGTGGATTCTGTCTTAGAAAGTTAAATAGAGTAACTGCTGCTTGTCTCTTCACATTTACAAACCAAAAATACTGTATATAAATTTCCCCCTTGGGACTTTAATGCCGCTTCAGTAATGTATCACACCACTATTTTCTTATATAAAAACAATCATGACTATATTATACAAAATCATAAAAAACAATACATACCTTAGGAGAGAAGTTTGGGATTTTTTCTTGTTCCAAAATCGCACTTACCCAGATGGATGAAGCATTGTCCCCCGCCAGTTCTAAAAGTGAGGCCCGAGCGATCAAACACCGCCGATCGCTCGGGTATCTCGCTAAAAGTCACCGGCTCTCTGCTCTGCCACCCCCCCCCCCCCCCCCCCCCC
>BLSH010015614.1:737913-755726 GCA_018402905.1 Glandirana rugosa
CCGACTTCGGACGAGAGCAGACTGCAGTGTCTCGGCTTGGTCCGACCTTTTTCTAACGTTGTTATACCAAAACTAGACAGGTGTTGGGAACTGACCGGAATCGGTCGAAGAGGGCGGGGGAGGTCACGGGTTGTGAGGTTATTCACGTCCCCACCCGTCCCCGGCTCTCTGCTCTGCCACCCCCCCACCCCTGCACTTATTGGAGTGTTGGGCACTGGAGGGGGCGGGAGAAGCTGGCTAAGGCCAGTCAAGGGTTGTGGACAGATCCAAACCATATTGTTGCAATCTTTTTCCAGCCTGGTTCGGCTCTGTGACGTCAGACGAGAGCAGGCTTCAGCCAGTGGTGAGAAAATCAGTCAAAACGAAGAAACTTGTCCATAGACAGGTTTCCTGAATCAGAAATGGTGTTCTGGCAGAGGTAAAGATCAGGTATGGGGATGAGCTGTAAAAGGCTGTAGAGAGAAAAACTATAAGGGCTCATGCACACTGCACCTCAAAGAAGCTGTTCCTACAGGCTTTTGAGCTTTTTTCATCTCTCTTTATTTTCTGTCTGGAAACTCCCCTCCATGTTACCCAATGTGTCCATGCACACTATGGTGTTTTCAGAAGTTAACAGGCATATGTGCTTACAAACCGAAAAAAAAAAACACCAAAAAAGCACAAAAAAATAATGGAAAAAAGAGCTCAGGGGAGGGTTTGTGTGAAAAAAAAAAGTGCAATAAAAATGCGTAAACGAGCACAAAAAAAGCAAAAGATTCTTCAAGCTTTTAGGGAGAGAAATACAAGTTCAAATGCCTGTAAAAGCAGCTTTTTTTTTAGCTGCAGTGTGCATGAGCCCTAAGGTGGCCCCAAAGTAGTTCTGACAAACTGTTTGGTACCTTGGAGGAAGGAAAAAAAAAACTTTACTCAGTAAGCACCAAGCAGCAACAATGACTGGCTCTAATTCAACGAGTGGTGACCAACAGTAAAGGAAACTGTTGAGATAGAAGGAATACTCTGGGAATACAGTAAATAAGATATCCCTTTGGGAGGAAATTCTGGAAACCATCTGCTGCATGGAAAAATACAGTGAATATAAAAAGTCTACACACTATTAAAATGTCAGGTTTCTGTGATGTAAAAAAAATGAGAAAAAGATAAATCATTTCAGAACACTTTCCACCTTTAATGTGACCTATAAATTGTACAACTCAATTGAAAAACAAACTGAAATATTTTAGGTGGAGGGAAGTTAAAACGAAAAACTAAAATAACATGGTTGTATAAGTGTGCACACCTTTAAATTAGTACTTTGTTAAAGCATCTTTCGATTTTATTACAGCACTCAGCCTTTTTGGATATGAGTCTATCAGCATGGCACATCTTGACTTGGCAAGACTTGCCCACTCTTCTTTGCAAAAACACTCCAAATCTGTCAGATTGCGAGGCCATCTCTTGTGCACAGCCCTCTTCACAGCACCAGATAGATTTTAAATTGGATTCAGGTCTGGGCTTTGGCTGGGGCATTCCAAAACTTTAATCTTCTTCTGGTGAAGCCATTCCTTTGTTGATTTGGATGTATGATTTGGGTCGTTGTCGTGCTGAAAGATGAAGTTCCTCTTCATGTTCAGCTTTCTAACAGAAGCCTGAAGGTTTTGTACCAATATTGACTGGTATTTGGAACTGTTCATAATTCACTATACCTTGACTAAGGGCCCTGTTCCAGCTAAAGAAAAACAGCCCCAAAGCATGATGCTTACACCACCATGATTAACTGTGGGTATGGTGTTCTTTTGGTGATGTGCAGTGTTTTTGCGCCTAACATATCTTTTGGAATTATGGCCAAAATGTTCAACCTTGGTTGCATCAGACGAGAACACATCTTCCAACATACCTTAGGGAAACTTAAGATGTGGTGTTGCAAAATTTAGCTGGGCTTGGATGTTTTTCTAAGTAAGAAAAAGCTTCCATCTTGCCACTCCACCCCATAACCCAGACATATGAAGAATATGGGAGATTGTTGCCACATGTACCACACAGCCAGCACTTGCCAGATATTCCTGCAGCTCCTTTAATGTTGTTATAGGCCTCTTGGCAGCCTTCTTGACCAGTTTTCTTCTTGTCTTGTTCATCAATTTTGGAGGGACATCCAGTTCCAATTCTTGTGTACCCTTCTCCTGACTGATGCTTTTTAACAATGAAACCCCTCTGATGCTTTAAGTGCTCTCTGAGGACCATGACTTTTGCTGTAGGATGTGACTAAGAAAATGTCAGGAAAGACCTAAACAGCTGAACTTTATTTGGGGTTAACCACTTCACTTGTGCGCAAGAGTGGTTTCATTACCCTGACTCGTCTTTCAGGATAACCCGTGATCACGTGTCCGTGGGGGCGTGCAGTGCGGCGATGGGTGGTGTGATGTGTCACTCTGACACAAAGCAACTCTGATCATCGTAAAGAGGGAGACTCTTTACCATGTGATCAGCTGTGTTCGATCACAGCTGATCATGGTGTAAACAGGAAAAGCTGTATATCGGCTTTTCCTCTGCTCGCACTGACAGATGCGAATAGAGGAGAGCCGATCGGCTGCTCTCCTCACAGGGGAAGTCTGCACGGATTATCAGTGAAGCACACCCAGGACCACCAGGGATGCCCACCCATGACAGCAAGGATGCCCACCCTGAATCACCAGGTAAGCCCACCAGGGATGGCAATCACTGCTCATTAGGGATGGCACTCTGTAACTATCAGTGATCCCTGCCAGTGCTTGCCCGTGCCTCCTGACCAGTGCTGGCAAACATTGCCATCTATCAGTGCAGCCTATCAGTGCCACCCATCAGTGCCCATCAATACCGCCTATGAGTGCCCTTCAGTGCTGCATATCAGTGCCTGTCAGTGCCACCAATGAGTGCCCCATTAGTGCTGCATATAGTGCTTTATCAGTGCCATCTCCTCAGTGCCCATCAGTGAAAGAGAAAACATACTTATTTACAATGTTTTGTAACAAACTTTTTTTTTCTAAATTTTTGGATTTTTTATTTGTAGTGCAAACAGAAAAAACCCCAGTGGTGATCAAATACCACCAAAAGAAAGCTCTATTTGTGTGAAAGAATGACAAAAACTGTGTTTGGGTAGAGTGTAGCATGACCACACAATTGTCATTAAAAATGCAACAGCGCTGAAAGCTGAAAATTGGTCTGGGCAGGAAGGGGGGAAAGTGCCCAGCGTTGAAGTGGTTAATCAGAGGCACTTTAAATGATGGCAGGTGTGTACTGACTCCTATTTAACATGAGTTTGAACTTATGCAACCACATTATTTTATTTTTTATTTCTTACCCCCCCCCCCCAAACGATTTCAGCTTGTCTTTCAATTGAGTTCTACAGTTTCTAGGTCACATTAACCACTTGCCGACTGCCAACCGCAGTTTGACGGCGTCAAGGTGGCTCGTTAACGCAAACCGCGGATGCAAGATCGTGCACTGTGAACACGCGCGCCACCGGAGGCGCGCTCGCACGCTCACTGTGTTCTGGGGGAGCCAAGGAGCGGGTAAGGTGGACTCGATCTCCGCCGGCTACCTGTAATGGCTCCCCCGCAGTGAAAGAACGGAGGTCCGTGTATGTAAACACGGATCTCCGTTCTGACAGAGGGGGAAGGGCTGTGATCACAGGTTCCCTGTATATGGGAGCTGTGATCACTCCCCTCCCCCAGCCAGCCCAGCCCCCATACAGTTAGAACATACATAAGGAACACAGTTAACCCTAAGAGCACCCCCTCCAGGTTAACCCCTTCACTGCCAATGACATTTACATTTTCATAGCATCGATTGCTGTATAAATGCCAATGGTCCCAAAAAAAGTGTCAAAATGGTGCAACATGTCCGCCGCAATATCGCAGTGCCGCTAAAAATCACAGATCACCGCCATTACTAGTAAAAATTTTTAAAAAATGAATAAAAATCCCACAAATTAATTCTCATCATTCGTAAGCGAGGCAACTTTTGCGCAAACCAATCAACCGCAGATTGCAATTTTTTTTACCAAAAATACGAGGAAGAATATAAATCGGCCAGAACTGATGAAAAAATAAGTTTTTTTTATATTTTTTTTTGGATTTGTATTTTAGCAAAAAGTAAGAAATGTGTTTTCTTTTTTTGCAAAATTGTCGCTCTTCTTTTGTTTATAGCTGTGATCAGAAATGATGCAAAGGGGATCAAATACCACCAAAACAAAGCTCTATTTGTGAGAAAAAAAGGACGCAAATTTTGTTTGGGTACAATGCCGCACGACAGCGAATTGTCAGTTAAACCGACGCAGTGCCGAATCTCAAAAAGTGCTCTGGTCCTAAAGTGGGAAATCCTTTGGGGGCTGAAATGGTTTAAGGTGGAAAAAGTTCTGAAATGATTTATCTTTGTCTTATTTTTTACATCACAGAAACCTGGCATTTTAACAGGTGTGTGTAGACTTTTATAAATACTGTAAACAAGACTCAACTTGCTATGGAGGGTTACAGCTTAACCAGTTGCCGACCATCCGCCGTGGCTTGACGGCGGCAACTTGTCTCGATATCACATATTGCTGTAACATGACGGTGGTTGCGAGATAGTGTTAACACACTCACTGTGTAGAGGGGGAGCCAGGGATCGGGTAGGGCGGACTCAATGTCTGCTGGTTACCCGTGATCGCGCCCCCCGCAGTAACAGAACGGGGATCCGTGTGTGTAAACAATGGATCTCCATTCTAACAGGGGAGAAGGAGTGTGATCGTACGCTCCCTGTAAATGGGATCGGTGATCACTCTCCTCCCCCACTCAGCCCAGCCACCACACAGTTAGAGAAACATACCAGGGAACACAATTAACCCTTTGATCGCCCCCTAGTGTTAACCCCTTCCCTGCCAGTGACATTTATACAGTAATGGGTGCATTTTCATAGCACTGATCGCTGTATAAATGTCAACGGTCCCAAAAAAGTGTCAAAAGTGTCTGACATGTCTGTTGCAATGCCGCAGTACCGCTAAAAATTGCAGATTGCCATCATTACTAGTAAAAAAAAAAAAAATAAACCCCCCATAAATTAACTCTCATTGTTCGGAAACGCTGCAACTTTTGCGCAAACCAGTAGCCGATTGTGACTTTTTGTTACCAAAACTATGGAGAAGGAAATATATTTGGCCAAAACTGATGAATAAATTTGTTTTTTTTTTATATAAATATTTTTTTTGGATATGTAGTTTAGCAAAAATTAAGAAATATAGTTTTTTTTGCAAATGTGTCTCTCTTTGTTTGTTTATAGCAGTGATCATAAGTGATGTAGAGGTGATCAAATAATATGACTGTGCAATTGTCATTGAAAATGCAACAGTGCTGAAAGCTGAAAATTGGTCTGGGCAGGAAGGGGGGAAAGTGCCCGGTCTTGAAGTGGTTTGGGTACAACGTTGCACGACCACGCAATTGTCAGTTAAAGTGATGCAGTGCTGAATCACAAAAAGTGTTCTGGTCCTAAAGGGGGAAATCCTTCCAGGGTTGAAGTGGTTAAATGAAGCCAGTTTTTTTACAGTATATGATCCGGCATTTCTGGGTGGGGGAGTGGGGCTTATCTATTCTGGCCAATGAAATTAATTACTGTCCAAGCTCTTGATGCCTGAAAAGGCAAGGCTTCTAGGAGAGTTTGCAAAACATCCTGTGTGCATGAGGCTTAAAAAGTCAGCAATAACTTCCATTTCTCTATAAATATTCTAAATATACAGAAACTATACCACTAAAAGAAAACACAAGGTGCAGACATAAGCAATGACATACCAGGATTTATAAAGCTGCATTTAAAAATAAATGTTGCGCCGTCATATGTTGCACACCATCAGCGGTTGGTTAGAAAGCAGCTACTGCCATGTCTATTCTCCGTCTACTGCCATGTCTGTGCACACTGTAAGCCTCTCACAATAGAAGCTGCATTATAGTCAATAGCTATCCTTTCACTTCTGGGTTTGAAGACATCCAGCCCCTTCTTCCTCACCCAGGCTGTCACCAACATATTAAAAACAAACACTCGTGTACACAAGTGTAGTGGCCAGCCCAAATATGAGTGATGGTCCACTCCTTAGTGGATAATTTTCCACCCTTGCTGCCCTCTAGGACTGGGGGTGTCCTTAGTATATTGTTAAGATGGAAGAAAAGAGGGTGCACCAGCCTAGTGCATTATCCCAAGTAAATTTATTTTGTATAAAAAAAAAAAAAAAAAGAAGATAAAAACGACTCACAAGCCTGTACAGTAGATATAAATATGCTTATAATTTACTGACCATCGCAGGCAAAAGGTAGTCATATATTTTTATCTTACATGTACATACAAAAACGGCACCCCAGTTCACCCAGCTGTAATCATTGAGCGCAGAATAGCATTGTGTGAATCACAATTAAACTGTTCACTAGACATTCCTTTTGAAATTATGGAGGGGATAGGTTGATGAGAGGTGCATCTATGCAATCACATATGAGATCCTAGAGTTATTTACGCCCTATTTACCTATTATTTTCTACATGTTACTTATGTTTTTTTTTTTTATTGAGTTTGATTAGTTCCATTGATTACTCTGACTACTCCCATGAAGGGGTGGCGCTCCAAGTTCTCAGAAGGTGCAATCAATGGCATTTGTACATGTATTTATTGGGCTAAAGGGGCCTCTGTTGTTAGGCTCTGAGGAAGAAGGTTTACCTTTGAAACATGTCAGCCAGCAGGGGCCCCTGCATGGTCTCCCCTACGATCTAGAGATTGCTGGTCCTGTGAACGTATAGCCACGGGACAGTGGCCTGTATAAGTGTATTTATATCTACATGCCTGTGAGTAGTTTTTATCTTTTTTTATACAAAATAAATTTACTTGGGATAATGCACTAGGCTGGTACGCTCTCTTTTCTTCTGTCTTTCTAGTGTCACCACCATATTCTGTACATTACATTGGACTACAGTTGTGTTTACACCACAGATCCAATGTCAGATATGGACGGTAACTGCAACAGGCTGCATGCTACGGAGCCATCCACCAGCCTACCTGATCATGCAATTAGAGCAGAAGGTGGTCAGGACAGAGAGATACTTATCTCTCCAAGAAATATAAATCCAGTGGGGTGAAACTACCCAACGATACCTACAAAATATCAGATGAATTTACTATTTAAAAATGACAAAGGAGGACTGCTCCCTTAATATTGTTAGAATTTCCTTATAGCTGTAATAAGGATGAGACCCTTCCTTTACTAAGCTCAACGTTCTACCACTTGCATTCGTTGTTGCTGAGGTGTTGACTATTTCCAATGACTGGATTAAACATAGACCGCAGTACAGTAAATCAGAGTGATGAGTCTTCTTTTATACAGTAAGTGGATCCTCAGGGTGAATCTCCAACATTTACTAATGCCGCAGGCGTATCAATTAAAAAAACAAATACATCAAAACTAAACAGCCAAAAGGTCACCCAGCTAAAATGCAATGATTAAAATTCCTGTGTAATTGCGGCTGCCATTTCACAAGTATCAGAAAATATATCCATTTTAATACCTTTGAGGTTTCCACATATTGGATCGTTTTGTGAAGCGGCAATCACAAAATCATTTCTGCAGCCACTCCTGGCTGTGGCTAATTAGGGTGAAGTATGTTAATGATAGAGAGCTGCGGCCTACAGACGCTTAGCACTGCCATATTAATTGTGTTTGGGGAAAGAAGCATGAGTTGTGCTTATCCAAGGTAATTAGTGATGGATTTGTTAATTAATACTGGAAAGTCAAACTGCCTTTGTCTTGTCTGGTGTAATTAGCTAAAGAAGTTGAAACTTATTTTCTCCCTCTTTTTTTGATGGTAAACTGACTCGATAAAATCAGTCTAGTCACGGTATGTTGTATGATGGTGCTTGTTATAGATCCATCTGTACTGAATGGAAGAATTCCAGTAAGAACCGTTACATGCTGTGCCCACATAGCAAATGCCTTGTGGAAATTCAGAATAATTTTAAGCCATTCAAGTCACATACACTATTTGCAGTGCATGCAAGTAAGGGCTGTACATGGCATTAAAGATCAGGATTTGTATGGTGTCTAAAAAAACTCTTGGGTTGAATGGTTAAAACTGGAACAAATTGTTACAGAGAATTATACATCAGAGTTTGTGGTAGCATTTGCACTGTGTTGAATTATTTTATGTACAGTCCGTCCTGCTCAGTCACATTCAATCTGCACTTTCTTAATGTGCTGTCAGTGCATTGTAAATGCTGACAAAAATATATACAATACAATATGCATTTAAACCGTGTATACATACAGTATCTGAGAAAAGTGAGTACACCCTCACATTTTTGTAAATATTTTATTATATCTTTTCAATGTGACAACACTGAAGAAATTACACTTTGCTACAATGTAAAGTAGTGAGTGTACAGCTTGTATAACAGTGTAAATTTGCTGTCCCAGCAAAATAACTCAACACACAGCCATTAATGTCTAAACCGTTGGCAACAAAAGTTAGTACGCCCCTAAGTGAAAAAGTCCAAATTGGGCCCAAAGTGTCAATATTTTGTGTGGCCACCATTGTTTTTCAGCACTACCTTAACCCTCTTGGGCATGGAGATCCCCAGAGCTTCACAGGTTGCCAATGGAGTCCTACTCCACTCCTCCATGATGACATCATAAAGCTGGTGGATGTTTGAGACCTTGCGCTCCTCCACCTTCTGTTTGAGTATGCCTCACAGATGCTCAATAGGGTTTAGGTCTGGAGATATGCTTGGTCAGTCCCTCACCTTTACCCTCAGCTTCTTTAGCAAGGCAGTGGTTGTCTTGGAGGTGTGTTTGGGGTCGTTATCATGTTGCAATACTACCCTGCGGCCCAGTCTCTGAAGGGAGGGGATCATGCTCTGCTTCAGTATGTCACAGTACACGTTGGCATTTATGGTTCCCTCAATGAACTGTAGCTCCCCAGTGCTGGCAGAATGCATCCAGCCCCAAACGCTCCCACCACCATGCTTGACTGTAGGAAAGACACACTTGTCTTTGTACTCCTCCCCTGGTTACTGACACACACTTGACACCATCTGAACTGAATATGATTATCTTGGTCTCATCAGACCACAGGACATGGTTCCAGTAATCCATGTCCTTAGTCTGCTTGTATTCAGCAAACTGTTTGCAGGCTTTCTTGTGCATCATCTTTAGAAGAGGCTTCATTCTGGGATGACAGCCATGCAGACCAATTTGATGCAGTGTGCGGTGTATGGTCTTAGCACTGACAGGCTGACCCCCCCACCTTCCCCCTTCAACCTCTGCAGCAATGCTGGCAGCACCCATACATCTATTTTCCAAAGACAACTTCTGGATATGACTCTGAGCACGTGCACTCCACTCCTTTGGTTGACCATGACGAGGCCTGTTATGAGTGGAATCTTTCCTGTTAAATTGCTGTATGGTCTTGGCCCCCGTGCTGTAGCTCAGTTTCAGGGTCTGGGCAATCTTCTTATAGCCTAGGCTATCTTTATGTAGAGCAACGATTCTTTTTTTAGATCCTCAGAGTTTTTGCTATGAGGTGCCATGTTGAACTTCCAGTGACCCATATGAGAGAGTGAGTGATAACACCAAATTTAACACATCCGCTCCCCATTCACACCTGAGATTTTGTAACACTAACGAGTCACATGACACTGGGGAGGTAAAATGGCTAATTGGGCCCAATTTGGACATTTTAACTTAAGGGTGAACTCACTTTTGTTGCCAGCGGTTTAGACATTAATGGCTGTGTTGAGTTATTTTAAGGGGACAGCAAATTTACACTGTAATACAAGCTGTACATTCATTACTTTACATTGTAGCAAAGTGTCATTTCTTCAGTGTTGTCACATGAAAAGATAGAAAAAAAGCATTTTTTGACTTACCGTAAAATCCATTTTTCTGAGTTCATTGACAAACAGTGTTCCATTACGATAGGGTTATATCGCCCCCTTCAGGAGTAGGACTAGGCAGAAAAAAAGACTTGACTACGCCTATGGGCATTCCTTGGTGATATACACCCCCCTCTCTGCTATAGGCCTTCAGTTTAGTAACAAGCAGTATCAGAAGTACCAAAAACTCCTAAGAGGGGTGGGTGCTGTGTCTGTCAATGAACTCAAGGAAATGGATTTTACGGTAAGTCAAAAAATCCTATTTTCTCTTTCGTTCATTGACAGACATAGCGTTCCATTACGATAGGGACGTCCCAAAGCAGTGCCAAACATAAGGGTTGGGTTGCCAACAAAATTCCAAGGCTAACACAAGAGCCAACCAGGTAACAGGAGCTCAACAGAACAACTGGGGCCCAACCTGAACAATACACCCCAAGAGGGGAGAACCCCCTAAAAGTAGCCTGCAAAAAGTTGCGGACAAAAAAAACACCCGCAGGTGCTAGCACATCCACCTCGTTGAATGTTGCGAAAGGTTACACAAACAACCAGGTGGCTGCCTAGCAAAACTGGCACCCCTGACGCCTGATGACGGAAGACCCAGAAGCACTAGCACCCCAATAGAGTGCGCCACAAGAGGGAAGAAGGGAACCAACCCCTGACAGAACCGCTGGAGACATCATCAGTCTGATTCACCCTAAAATAGTCGCAGAAGAACCAGACCCCCTGTCATGGCCTGTCCAAGAGCACAAACAGTAAGTCTGACCCTGAAAAGACTCAACGGCTACCAAATACACCCGAAAAAAATACCCGAACCACATCCAGGGCATGTAAGGCAAACGCCATAGGAGATGTGGACCAGAGCACAGGGAAGGCAACACCATGGCCCACTCAAAGGGTAATCAAAGGAAAAGAGGAATGAGCAAAGGCGGAAAAAAAAAAACCTCATCCTTGTGGGACACCGGAAGGTGTACGACAAGATAACGCCACAAATTCCAACACCATGCCAACAAAGGTGATAGCCACCCAAAAAGGCCACCTCCGGAAACCGAGTAAGCAGGGGAACCTCCTGAATATTTTTTAATGAGGAGGCATCTGTAGAACCGAAGGCATCAATTTCAGATTCCACAGCCGAAGAAGAGACCGTAACAGTGGAGACAGACTTTGAACCCCTAAACACCAGATACGCCCCATGTAGTGCGAGACCAAGGGACGCCACAGAAGAAAAGCACCAAGGCTGACAACTGGCCCTTCAAGGTACTCAAGGCCCATTTCAGTTCACCCCCCAGGACGGAAGGTCAACGCGAAGGAACGAAGGTGAATGCCCAATGACATCCGGGATATATACACCTTCCACGTCCAAAGGTAGATCTACCTAGAGATAGGCTCCCCAGCCTTCAGCAGAATCGGAACTTCAACACAGCCAGGCCAGCAAAACCAGCGACTGTAGAGCAGGAAGCAAGATCGGCCCTAGGGACAGTAGATCCTGCCCGAAAAAGAGTCAAAACAGAAAGCTGGCGACCAGGTGAACCTGGTCGATGTACCAAGACCGACAGGGTCAATTGGGGACCAAAAGAGGGAAAGGTGTAGTTGAAACGATACTGGCCCACAGGACACACCAGAGCATTTTAGGTGCCCACCAGCGGCATCCAACCTTGCCAGAAGCTCTGGTGCCGGCCTGTTCAGCCGGGATGCAAACAGATCTACCTCGGGATCGCCCCACCAGATGCATATCTATGAACACTCCCTGGTGAAGGGAACACCCAGTGGTCCAACCGTGCAGACTGAGACATTCCGCCTGCCAGAGTTGTGCCCTTGGAATGCGTACACCAGAGAAGTCCCGAACGGGACGTTCTGCCCACCTGAGGATCCTGGCTACTACCAGGGCTGGGCTACCAACACTATTTGTTTCGCTCCGGCAAGCGACATAGGCCACCGCCGTTGCAACATTCAACTGGATCTGCACCAGGAGCCCCCAGAGTTGATCTGTTCATGATCTAGTCGTAAAATGATCACCCGAACTTCCAGGATATCGATCGCTAGTCTGAAATTATCCAGTGTCCAACAATCCGGAGCAGGGCACAGTCCGAGGACACCTCCCCAACCGGACAGACTGGCATTTGTGGGAACCGCCGTCCAATACAAGTGGAGAAAGAATTTTCCCTTTCAAAGACTGGGAGAGTGCAGATATTAGACCAGGGAACCCCTGGCTTTTCTGGTTCAGCTAATCTGATTGCTCAGAGACCTCGGGCACTCATCCCATTACACCAGGTTCTCCCAGAAGAGAGCTTGTATGGAACTGTGTAAGTGGAGTCGCCTAGAAGGTAGATACCATCATGCCCCACACCCGCCTGCAGGCCCACCAGCCGGACACCATAGATGAAAAAGTAACATATAACTTCTGGAGGTAGTACGGAGGAAAAAAGCACTCCGGCCAGCGCTGGAGCCAGGGTGAGGCCCAGATATTTCAATGTTCTGGAAGGCGCCAAAGCAGACTTCAGTTAGTATAGAAGTCAACTATTCTACCAAGGTCTGCATAGAGGCTACGTCACCCAATGGGATAGTGGCTCGCAGAAGGTGGTTGTCCAAGCAGCCTAATCCCGCATCCCCGGTTGACGTAACCACATCCAATCCAGGGCTAACACCTTGGGGGAAAAAAAAGACGAGGAGTGGTTTCGAGATCAACAGGCAACACTCTGAACTGGTCCTGCCCTCCTCCCACAGCAAAAGAGGGAGTGCTGGGATCAGGCATAGTGGAAAGTGTAAGTAAGCAATCGTGATGGCGAGAGAGCCAGAGAAAAACCCAATGATGAGGAGACGCTAACACCGTGCGGATGGACCCCATCCTGAACTTCTATACCCGCACAAGCAGGTCAGGGCCTCAAGGTCCAGTATTGGACGTATCACGCCCGTCATCTTTCTTGGACCGCGAACAGGTTTGAATGAAACGCCTGAAAACTGGTCCAACAGCGGTACCGGGACAATCACCCCCCCCCCCCCCCCCGAGACAACGGGACTTGAAGAGCCCCCTGAAGGGCACTGCCAACGGTCTGGTGACAAACGCATACATTCGAAAAAGGGCGTTTTCTTCCCGAACAAGACTGGAACATTGAATAGGGTTAAGAAATATGAACCCTTGTCAGTGAACTCTAAATATGAACAAAATGGTGTCGTGAAAGGACCCACACGAAGCTACAATACACGTCTTAGTACCCTGCAGAAACAGGGAGATAGCGACCAGGGAACTGGATCCAAAAAGCACAGCAGACCAACTGCAGCCCCTAGACCAGCAGGGCTGCCATCTCAACAACGGCAAAAGGAATCTGCTAGACATGTCTGCCGGATCTCAACAGCCAGAGATTCCTTTACCGGAATCATGTTGCCCTGTGCGACCTAGAGACAGGAGAAGCCACTACCTGTGGAAACTGTCCATTTCTAAGGAGGGAACATGATGTGTCTTGCAATACGGCCTATGGGTGTCAAGAAAAAAATGGCCGGCCCTCCTTATAAGTGCGACAACCAGCGCCTCCTCGTGTGCCACTGCAGTTGAGGAGGGATCATCCTCACCACCTAACTGAACCAGAAGTGTGGCCCCCAACCGCAAGGTGGGCCACGTCCGAGGCGGCAGAGTCAGATATAGGATTGTCTGAAAAGATGCAGCAGGGGAGGACGGGGGCACCATATACTAGGCTATACACCTAAGTGCCCAAGTAGAAACAGAACAAAAGACATTTAGGGGGGCCACCTACTGAGAGCCCCGCCACCCGAGGCCCTGCACCGGGGCGCCACAGAGGCTCCGCCATTGGGACGCCTACCGAGGCCTCTCACAGTGGGTCCTGGCTTCACAGGGTACCCCAACGGCTCTCACCCAAGGAGCACCACTGAGGCCCCACACAGAGGGCACCACCACACAGAGGTCCCACTGAGGCCCCACACAGGGGGTACCCCCACAGAGGTGCCCCCCCCAAAGTGGACACAGGCCAAAGGCCCAGCACCAGGACACCACTGAGGCCCCTCACAGGGGGCAATACCAAGGCCCCTCACGGAGGGGCACAATCAAAGCCCCTCCTAGGGGACCCCGCTGAGGCCACCACAGGGTAGGAGCCATCCCATCCAGTCTCCGGTCTGTAGGCCGCAAGACGTGGCCTAAAAGACGGGAAGGCTGCAAAGCAGTGGCCTAAATTTCGGGACGACCGCCTCCCAGGCACCACCATCAGCAGATGGGCCTAAGAGGCACCCCATCCCAGAAAGGGCCCAGAGGATGGAAGAGAGGGGACAGTGAGCCCCACGAAGCACCTAGGCCAGAAGCCTGGGCCTCATCCTGGAAGGGAAGGGGGTGGAAGAGAACCCCGGAAGAACCAACCACCCCAGGGAGTACCCGCGCCCCACACCCCATCCAGAGAAGCAGAAATGGGGGTCCCTTTTATTCAGCGAAGAGTGCAGGTAACACTCCCAGACAGATCCCCCTCACCACCGAAGTGGGGGGCTGTCAGCCATGAGGAACGCTGTGACTCAGGCCTAGACCTGGTTGTATGCAACCTCGCGAGACGTTTAACTCGCAGGGCCAGCCCACGACCAATGGGGCTATGTCGCGGCCGACCTAGCACATAGCTGCGGTCTGCACGTGCTCGCTGGCCAGACTGGGGAGACCCTCTGGCCCTTAGAGACCCATTTGTCACCCAGTCCGGCAGTTGATTGTAGATCTCACCGGAAAAAATCCAGCAAAAAAGAAAATAAACAAAAAAAATTGCCGGGACTAGAAATCTCAGCAGAGAGCTAGTTCCATACTCCTGACTAGGCAGAAAAAAACGGAAGGCCTATAGCAGAGAGGGGGGTGTATATCACTTAGGACTGCCCATAGGCATAGTCAATTATTTTTCTCTGCCTAGTCCTACACCTGAAAGGGGCGATATAACCCTATCGTAATGGAAAGCTGTGTCTGTCAATGAACAAAAGGGAAAAAATATTTACAAAAATGTGAGGAGTGTACTCACTTTTGTGAGATATTGTAGAGATTAGGCCTTTTCTGGCACTTTGTTTACATGTAACAATCAGTCTTTTTTGCAAGAAAATTACCCCCAAACATTATATTAGATTTTAGATATATTTTAAAGCAGAAGCCCTAGAGAATAAATTGGTGGATTTTGCCATTTTTTTTTTATGTCACACGAAATTAGCGCAATGTTTTTTTAAGCAGATTTTTGGGAAAAAATTAACTTTTTTAAAATTTTAAAGCAAAAAATACATTTTTGTAAAATATAAAAGATGATGCTACACTTTAAAATTGTGCATGCCCATGCAACCGTGACAAACAACGTAAATTTACTATCAATAGGCGCTGCTTTAAAAGCCTTTAGAGGTTACCACTTTAGATTTACAGAGGTCTGGTGCTAGAATTACTGCCCATGATCTGACGTTCACGGTGATACCTCACGTGTGAGACAATTGCTGTTTGTGTGCGGGACAGACGTGCGTGTTCACCTTTGCGTGCAAGCACAGAGGGGCGGGGGGCACGTTCATTTTTTTATTTTTTTTTAACACAGTTGTCTTTTTTTTTTAAATCACTTTTATTGCTGTCACAAGAAATGTAAACATCCTTGTGACAGCAAAAGGCATGTGACAGTTATTCTTTATGGAGAGATCCCTCCTCTGCCGTTAAAAGCATTCAAAACACCAAGATCGGATTACTATATCTAAATACTATGACCACAGCAGAACCCGGCTTTGTTCGGCTGTCCTGGCTGATCGTTCGGGTCTCCTGGTCGGATGGGAGAGCCCGAGTAAGGTGCGGAAGGCCCCCGCTGCTTGTTCATTCCTGCTGCTTGTAAAAGCAGTCCAGCAGCGAGTTAGCCTCTAGGATTGCTTTTACAAGAGAGCTGACTGCCAGCTCTAAAAAAACGGTACTGTGCACAAGCAGCAAAAGGAAACCCAGAGAGATTGCAGCAATGACTGTATGGCTCCATGGACAGGCGAGTACGAAAACTGTGGGAGGGCAGAAACAAATATATATATATATATATATATATATATATATACATATTTGTACGTTTTTATATAGTAATAGAGTTGGAAAAAGTCACATTCTATTGGATATTTTTTTGCTGCCTGTGCCTCCACTGAAAGCGAGGAACACTTTCAGAGATCAGAATCCTACAAAGATTCTAACCTTCTCCACTTCTGCAAGCAAGATGACATCAGATTAGCTTAAAAGGATAGGAAGGGCCACATTGGTCCTATCTTCAAATGTATCACTTCCTTGAAAGGCCCAATCCCTATGCTTGAAAACGGAACACCAAAGACTCCTCATCTCTGACACGTACACTTTATTTGCTGAACACACCCCTGAATCTAACTTAACCAGCCTTAAATGGGAACAAGCGCTATTGACTTATCAGACCTAGAGTGGGAAAATATTTATATGTACAAAGGACAGTCAATGTCTATGCACAGGAGAATGCATTCAAAATCTTCTCAAGATGGTACAGAACTCAGGGGGTGTGACCGGATGTGATTGCAGCAAGAAGCGTGATCCCTGAGCTCCATCTTATCCTGACTCTATCCGCTATTTGGAGCTACTAAATCCGCGATTCAGCTACCCCAGAGACTGTGCCTCACTCACCTGACTCGGCAGATGTCTAAATCGGCGGGCAATGGTGCGTGGAAAGTCCACCAGAAGAAGCCTCAGATGCACTCGAAGGCCGGAGTGGGGCAAGGCTCAGCCCCCGCCATTTCATCTACTTAGTCAGGGGAACTGTCATGCGCCAAGAAGACGATCATGGAGCTGGCGCCGGGGACAATGCATCCTCGTCCTGAAAACTCGCAGACGAATCCTCTCAGCGCATCGCCGGAGATAGCGGCCAACACACGCCCTATATTGGATGTCATTGCGGCCAGTAAGGTCGAGGCGAAGGTGACCATTGATAAGCTCTCCACAGAATGCGCGCTCATCCGCCATGATCTGGACAAGATCAGGAGCAGACTAACCGCAGTGGAGGAGAGGTTGTCAGAGGACACGTTCCTAATGCATGGTACCCAGCTGGCTGAATTAACTGACCTGGTTAAGGCATTACAATGCAGGACTGACGACGCAGAAGACCGCCAGCGCAGAAACAATGTGCGGGTGGTCGGGCTCCAGGAGGGGGTGGAGGCCCCCAAGGCCACAAACTTTGCTGAAAAACTTTCCACTCAACTGCTGGGCTTGGAGGATTTACCTCCCACATATGTGGTGGAGAGGGCCCAACCATGTTCCTACAGTGGCTCGCCCGCACGGTGCCCCTCCAAGACCTGTCATTTGATCAACTAAAGGCCAGACATGGAGTCCCCAACTTTTACTTTTTCAGATTATTGCAGCTCGGCCATGCCTTTCAGACTCAATTTAAGGAGACCAAAGTTGAATCATTCCCCACAGATCTGGAAAATTTTCTCTCCTCTACCCAAGACTATCAATAGCCTACAAGGAGTTATTCAACAAAACACTGCCACAACTAGCTAGATGTAGGGAGAGGTGGAGCCAAGAGGTTCCAGGTATGCAAGAAGAGTGGGAGGAACTATGGGATAGGCCCCTTTAACCACTTGACAACTGGGCACTTAAACCCCCTTCCTAACCAGACCAATTTTCAGCTTTCAGCGCTCTCACACTTTGAATGACAATTACTCAGTCATGCAACATTGTACCCATATGAAATTTGCGTCCTTTTTTTCACACAAATAGAGCTTTCTTTTAGTGGTATTTAATCAGTGTTGGGTTTTTTATTTTTTGCGCTATAAATAAAAAAAGACCGCAAATTTTGTAAAAAATTGCATTTTTCTTCATTTCTGTTATAAAGTCTTGCTAATTAATAATTTTTCTTCATAAATTTTTGCTAAAATTTATACTGCTACCTATTTTTGGTAAAAATAACCCAAATAAGTGCATATTATTTGGT